>JAAGNO010014291.1:0-11439 GCA_033439905.1 Ceryle rudis | reverse complement strand
CATTTATCAAATCCCCTCTCAGTCTTCTCTTCTCCAGACTAAAGAGCCCCAGGTGTCTCAGCCTTTCCTCATAAGGCCCGTGTTCCAATCCCTTCATCATCCTTGTAGCCCGCCGTTGGACTCTCTCGAGCAGATCCCTGTCTTTCTTGAACTGGGGAGCCCAGAACTGACTGCAATACTCCAGGTGAAGTCTCACCAGTGCAGAGTAGAGGGGAAGGGACCTTGAAAGGTCATCTGGTCCAACCTTTCATAGGAAAGGAAGACTAAATGAAATGCTTTCCAGAGGCCTGAACTGGTTTACTGTATCCAGTTTGGGACATTAATTTTTTTTTTAAATATAAATAAATAGAAGTGAGTTCAGCAAAGTGCAACAGTGTAAGACAAGAGGAAAAAATCACAATTTAATTTAGTCTAGACAGTGGAAAATAGAGGAGGAAAGTACTGACATTTCCCAGTATGGAAAAGACATTTCTATGAAGAACAGTGATCAGTTGTTCTTCAGTGGCCATTTGGGGAAAAGGAGAATCAGCTTAATTTCCAGGTTAGAAAAGTCCTTTTCACTTTGAATATAGGAAAAAGCAGTGGAACAAGCTATGTAGAAGGGCTGCACAATACCCTTCATGGGAATTTTTTTTCTGTACAAATTAAGTAGCTATTTTTTGGGACTCTTCTTTACATACTTCATTCTGCCCCAGTGTTGTAGTTTGAGAAAGTGAATTTTTTTAATCCCTCCAGCCCTAAATTTCTGTGATTCTATGAAATCAAGAGGTAGATGTGCAAATGAAACAACATGGACCTTTAAAGATTTCTTTCTGTAAGAAATGGAACAGAAAAGTTCTGGATGATAGAGTCTAGCCCTTAGTTTAATTTTTTATATTTGATCTTAAAGTATGAAGATTATAATATTAATTATTTTTGTTGTTGTTGCTAGATACAGTTGATTTTTTTATCTAAAGCTTTCTATCTAAATGGCATAAATAAAAAGTTGTTCCCCCTAGATGTGTTGTAGGTAATTCCAGGATGTCCGTAAGCAGAAGTGATTCAGCTTGGTTCAGGTGATGGAGTTCTCGGCCAAAGGACAAGAATGCCATTAGTTGTACTTTACATTTCCACTGGTTTCTCCGAGTCCTTTAAAGTGTCATTAAAGTCATCTGCCCTGCAGTCTCCTATGAATTCTGCAGTTACAATATTGGTAGTGTACAATACACAACCTTACTGTCATGTAGGTAATAATACTGTGTCTTAGGTTTATGAAGGCAACATAAGGGTTTACTGTCAGCCTCATCTCTCATTCTAGCAAATCAGAAAAATGGTAAGGTGTTTACTCACAAAACATATCTTGCCTGGTTTCTCCATACTTGATATTACGTTGGCAGTTATGAGAGTAGAAATTACTGCTATTGTTTTACACAAAACCAGAGATTCTGAAGAGAAAATTCAATGTAATTTGAACACTTTGTAGTTTCAGAATCGGCCATATTTTCCCTGCCACCCAAATTATTTTAAATTGTAAGTAGTTTTACAAAGCTGTTAGCATTATTTTCTCAGCTCACTCATTTTTTTTTTTTTCACAAGGTATATTATCTATGATGAATCACAACATCTTTTATTAATACAGTTATAAAAGCATTAAAGCTGTCAGGTATAATTTGCAGCTTTTTCTCCTTTAGATTCATCATTCTTTCTGAAAAGAAGCTAATTTAGTAACTAGGGAATCTAAGTTACAGTCAGATTTATTATATTTACCAGACTTGAATTTCAAATGAGATACCATTAAAATGTACTTGAAGAGGAAAAAGCAGAACTACCAGTGGGCATTGAATTAGCAACCTGAAAAAATGTCTAATAATGCTGTGATCAAGAGTGTTATGATGCTGAGAGGTGGAGGAATTCTGATTGTCTTCTTCTATATCTTTTACATGTTGTGCAAGCTGAAATGAAGGCTAAAGCCTAGAGCTTCAGGTGAGAGGAATGAGCATCCTCCCTTTAGATTTTTCTGTGACTTACAGCATGCCTTTGTAACTTAACACTGCTATTCTGCCTATAAATCTGTAAATTACTGCTAGAGCAGTAGATGCTGTTGTTTGTGTGCATATATGAGCACTTGCCACTGTACACTGCATACCAGATGTAGTCCCATGAGTTCTGCATCCACGCAGTTTCTGCTGAGCTCTGGACCAAGCTTTTCATGTCAGAAAGAGCTCAATAGAAGGCTTGTTTAAAAACTCACAAAAAACCAACAAAAAAAGTATTTTCCTTTTCCTGTTGCTGACATTAGTCTCCTCTGAGTCTCAGTCCCCCAACCCTCTTAAGCAAGTCTGTGTCACAGATCATATTTTATTTACAGATATATATTAAGGTGGCCTGTTCTTTTGTGATCACATTAGTTGCATTTATACTGTGGAGGTTTTTAATTCCTGAAGGTGCTGTCAGCTTTTGTGTACACAATTTAAGAAGAATTTTTGTTTTTCCCAAGGACTTCTACTGACTTTCAAATATTTAAAATCTGAAGTTGTGGTTCTCTTTGATTCATTGTCTGTTAAAGAACATTGGCTGTACTAAAACTGGCAAAGGGGTTAAAAAAGAATAAAACCCCAGTATTCCAGAAATGCAGAATATCATAAAACTCATTTCCTGAAGGTACCAGCCTCCAAATCAGCCCAAGCCAGCAAAATACAAGCAACATATAAGCAGTATACAAGCAACATACAAGCAGGATACAAGTCCCTGTATCACTACTGAACTCTTTATGGAAAGAACATTGTCTCTGTATGCATATGGCACATCATCAGCCAGACAGAATAAGTCAGCTCTTCACCTGGCTCTGCTGTAGCTCTGACCCTCCACAGCTGAGACTGTTCACATCAGGAAGGGGAGGAGTAGGATGATATATTAACTCCTTCTGGCATTTCAGAAGATATGTATGCTATAGTGCAGAGCCCTTGGTGCTAGATGTAGCTTTGGCAAAGAGGTTATGGCCCAGGGGCCATAGCTGGTATGAAGATACAGGGTCTTACTCCAGAATGCCGTATTGTTTTAGTCTCTATTTTACGTACACAGTTCTTTGAGTAATCTCATAGTTTGAGGATGACAGATCTGTTACGAAAATTGGAAGAGGAATGGATTGTTACACGAGAACTAAATGAATTTTAAGCAGAAGGGTAGAACAAGATGAAATGTCATAATACCCAGTGCAAGGTCACTGAGTATTATTATTAAGGGAAAAATACTAGAATTTATGCTTTATATGCTCAGTGATTAAGAGCTTGAGAACTCCATACATCAATGAGTATTCCTTGCTCCAGTCATCAAGTGGCCACACCAAAGCATGACTAAGGCAAGGCTGTGCTGGAATGTGGAGCTGATGAGATAGCTCCATACTGAGAGCAGAACTGGAGATTAAATCAGATATGACTGGACTGAGTTGATTGCACCTTCCTGAGAAGGTAAAGAAGCAGCGGTGTATGAACCTTTCAATAATTATAAGAAATCAGAGGGGGAAAAAAAAAACCCAGAAGGTAAGACAGCTCATGTGACATTACACTCTCATAGTTTATGCTGTCAGCAAAAAGAGATTGGATGAATTTCTGCAGACTCAACAGTAATTGCCATGCGGCAGCAGTTAGTACTACTGAAATGCTGGAACTGATGGGAACCAACTAGGCTGTAGTGACTGGGAACAGATGTCCTCAGAAGAGCATGAGACAGCATTCTGCAATGTGAGAGAAATCCTTGTCTGTCACTCTAAACTGATGGTTTTTTTGTGGACTGGGGCATATATCTCTCACGCAATAGGAATTTTAGCTGTTCCTCTCTTTTGTGTCAATAGATACCCAGTCTGGTCCTCAGTGAAACTGGAACAGCCTTTCTTGTAAGTACAGCCTAATGGATATTAATTTTCAGCAGTTACGTACATTCTAAATATCAGCATTAGGCCTAGCAGAGGTGCCTGCATCTGTGAATATATTCAAGAAGCAGTGCAATGTCAGGAATTGTTCCTCTCCAGCTCACTGTGAATTCATGTTTAGTCATGATCTAGATGTAACTGACCTTGAGTTGAGCTGTTTAGATTCCCTGTTGGAATAAGACTGAGGAAGTTTTTGCAGTTCTGTACCATCAAGCAGTTGCAACTGGAGCTATTTGTGTGAAGCTTATCTCCAATTTGAGGTTGCTGCCTAATATTTTCCAGTGGACAGAAGTAGAATTTGAATTTGCAGCTTCCCAATGGTGGCTATAGTCCTGAGGGTGAAAGCACCCAAATTTAGCTCCAGTCAGGAAGAGTCCCTCAACATGCAATAGCTGTGAACTTTATGCCCATGCTGCCCATCTAAAGTGAGGGGGTAGAAGGCAGACTGCTCTCTGTGTAACAGGAAAAGGAATAAAGGCTGTGATCTCTGTGCTTCAGTGCTATTCAGAGATTAAATAAAACCCACGCATCTTACAACCTTTCACTCAGAAGTAGTTCAACTAAGCACTACTCCTGAAAGGAATTGCTAGTAAGGTCAGGCTGGAAGGCCAGTTGCAGTCAGAATTTAGTATTAAACTAAGGTTGTGTCGTGGTGTATACTGCATACAGGCTTGCTGCTGTCTTGTTGCCTGCCCCAGCTTTTCTTAGTTAGCTTAAGAAGAATCATGTGAATAAAAAGTTACCATGAATAAAAATGTACCGTGCTTATCAGCCTTCTTGGCAGCTCACGTCTGTTCTCCATAACCTGTCAGGACTACTTCGGTGACTACCCCAGTACTCTAAAGCAAAGATCCTATGTATATCCTATGAAACGAGAAACCTTTAGTGATTTAGACTTGTTTTTTTCAGAAGGGCTAAGGAGGTATGAAATGGTGTAGAGCAAGTATTTTAAATTTTCACATGTGAAGAAAATGCCACAGATTAATGAAAGGGTAAGCTCACTACAGAAAGATAAACCCAGGAAATTAAAACAGTGGTAGCTTAAAATCAGGCACTGAAATCCTTATCCTTACTTAGGACATAAATAAATAAATAAATAAACAAACACATTGAAAAGTCACAACAACCCCATGCAATGCTACAGGCTTGGAGAAGAGTGGCTGGAAATCTGCCCAGAAAAAAAAAAAAAAAGATCTGGGGTAGCTGGTGGTCAGCTGGATGAACATGAGCCAGCAGTGTGCCCAGGTGGCCAAGAAGGCCAACAGCATCCCGGCTTCTATCAGAAACTTTGGTCAGCAGGACTGCAGAAGTGATTGTCCCCTTCTACTGGGCACTGGTGAGGCTGTACCTCAAATACTATGTTCAGTTTTGGGGCCCTTACTACAAGAAGGACACTGAGGTGCTGGAGCGTGTTTAGAGAAGGGCAACAAAGCTGGTGAAGCATCTAGAGAACAAATCTTACGAGGACTGCCTGAGGGAACTAGGGATGTTTAGCCTGGAGGAGACCCCTTACTGCTCTCCACAGCTACCTGAAAGGAGGCTGTAGCAAGGTGGAGATCCGTCTCTTCTCCCAAGTAACAAGCAGTAAGAAATGGCCTCAGTTGTGCCAGGGGAGGTTTAGGTTGGATATTAGGAAAAATTCTTCAAAGAAAGGGTTGTCAACACTGGAACAGGTTGTCCAGGGAAGTGGTGGAGTCACCATCCCTGGAGGTATTTAAAGGATATGTAGATGTGTTGCTGAGAGATATGATTTAGTGGTGAACTTTGCAGTGCTGGGTTAACCGTTGGACTTGATGATCTGGAAAGGTCTTTTCCCACCTAAATGATTCTATAAAGAGGTCTTAATGGACCTTATTTTCTGTATGTACTTTCTGAAGCTCACTTATTGAGCACTCATAAGGCATCTTCAGCATTTTTGAATGTAATTGCCCAAAAAGAGACATCAAAGAGCAGTTCTGAGAATCTTAGCCTTTCAGTCTTAATTTAGGCTCTGTTTTCTGAATATTTGCCTTTGGCCTTATAAAATACCTGATTCCAAGTCATTTCAGTAATGGAAGTTATTTGATTCTCTGTTCCTGAAGAGAGAGTCCACTTACAAAACATCCTTATAAATGACTGACTTTTTTCAAGCATGTTACCAGTATGCTGTTATTTTGGTATTTGTGTGTCTTACAGACAGTCTCACTGTTAGTTAATAGACAACTCTAATGCCTCAACTTTTTAATAGTGTCAGAATGCAATAAATTTGAAACATTTGATAGACTCTGCATTGTATAGACTTTGCTTATACCCAAGGGAAATTGCAAATATAATAATAGGTACAAGATTCACTCTTGTTATCTGAATACTGTACAAAGATGTTTAAAATGACTAGACAAAAAATTATGAAAGTGGCATATGACTCAAGTTATAAATAAAATATGGGGACTACTGGACCAAAATCTGCATGCGGGAAAAACTTAGTGACAGTCAAATCTACACAGAGGATTATTCAAGAACATTTAGTAAGAACTTAGTCCTCACACTTTTACAGTTGAGACTCAGGTATTTTGAACAGCTGGACTGCAAACAGTCTTTCCAGAAATTCACTAAGTGACTCTGTAAATGTTTAGGCCATTCTTAGATCTTTGACTCATTTCCCTGTGCTTGGTGTACCTGGGCTTTGCTTTCATCTGTCCTTCTATGGTGACTTCCACAGTTCCATAATTATGGAAAGAATGGCCCATGATTTCTGAAGGTTTGCAATGTAGAACTGTAAGAGGGTTTTTTACCTGAGAGAATAAAAGACCCAAATGTGCTTACCATCTGTTCATATCAATTATCAGAGCTCCAGCAATGGGGTGGTGCTCTAACAGTTTACTAAGCTGAGAATCTGCTCCATTTTTTTTGAGTGAGGTTTGCAGTGTGATCACCATTACCCCATTAGAAGATGCAACCAGAAAACACATTCTCTAAAGAAAGGAGCAAACTTACAAGCTCTGTATATTAGAGCCCTCCTTAGAAACCCTCAGCAGGGCACCAGAACCAGGTTGGCAGATATAGAGCTGGAACAATCAGATGATTACAACAATAAAAGGTATGAATTCCAGAAAGTTCAAGCAAATTCCTTCTGCTTGTTCATATCAAGATTTATACAAACAGCATAACATGGGGCTTGGCGAGATAATTTTCCTTCAGTTTTGCCGTGTGTTTCTTCACAAGCCTATCCCCCTTAAAAAAAAAAAAAAACAAACCAGGATACCTAATACTAGAGGTCTGCCTGATGTCTGAACATTTGTATGCGTTGTTCTGTTGGCTGCAGTGCTACTGCAGTAAGGGCAATGTAGTCAGAGCCAATTTGTCTGTATCTGCAGAAGTGAGTTCTCAGTGCTTGGTTGTGCTGTAAAGCCAGTCCCTGAGAATTCCTGACAGTAATTGTAATTCTCTTCAAACTTAGAGCAATGCTGAAAGTGGAGGAGGCACAGGAACCTCCAGAACGGTTTCTTTCCCCATTGCCTCTCAGTGATTCCACTGCAATGCCTAGAAAAATCAAAGCAGTTCAGACTTCATCTCTTTATGGTGTGAAATTTTAGTTGTGGATTCCCAGTGCTGATGTGTTTTTCAGACCCTCTGGTGAATTTCTAAGCTTTCTTGGAATAACAGCTGCTGGGAGGGGACTGGAATCCTCACAGTGGATTTCAGGTTCACAGACTTTTATGAAATCTCTAAACAACAGGGTGGGAAAGCTGTTTCTTATCAAGAGCAACTATGAAAGCAGAGAAGCAAACTCTTGTCAGTAAAGAGCTTTTCATCTCTTTTCTTATTTCTCATTTTTTTGAGAAATGAAAGGTAAGATGTGGAAATTCGATATGAATTTTGAGGGGTGGGTGCAGATTAGAGACTCTTCTGTCCTGCTCCTCTATAGGGAGGTATCCCAGGTAGAGATAAAGATACAGCCTGGTACTAAGAAGCGTGTTGGTGACTGTCATAAAAGCAGTGCCTTGAGAGCCAGAGAGGGGGAGGGAGAGTCACACTGAGAGCTGTGTAGTAGCTCAGAACCATTGCTGTTGGTTTCTTTTTCCTTTTCACAAAAGCCTATTTGTCACATATTTTAAACCTAGAAGAGACCCGTGTTACTGTTGGTTAACTCCCTGTGTAACATCAAACATAGGCTGCAGCTGTGCACGGCAAAGATGTGCAGGAGAAAAACTCCTTATCTGAAAGACCTTAGTAGTTGCTAGGTCATGGGCATTTCCAATTCTTCGCCAGCATATGGGATAATATATAAAATTCTTCTGGTGGCTCACAACAGCATGTGAAAAGATTACACTGATGATAATCTGTACAGTGCAGTCCCTTCTCTCCCCCTTCTCCCTGTCAATGTAGGAGTAGTAGTTCACTAACAGTTGGCAGTGCTAGGACTATAGCCTGGCCACTAATGAAAAGGCACTGAATGCCTTAAGATGGTGAATAACATCGAAAGTAAAAAGTCTAATTGATGTCATTTAATGGCATGTGTTGTTGCTGTTGTCTGAGGATCAGCGCTCCAGCATGGTAATGTTTTGACTGGTAGTAAATTTTCTGCTAGGCTCAAACTTGAAACATTTTTAGTTGCACAAGCGTTAGCAACCAAGACTTGAGCTAAACTTGGGACACAGTCTCTGTGGTTAAAACTATATTCACCAGACCTATATAATGGTCAGCACCTGGGTACTTCTCCGATACACTACAAGATTGATTATATGAAAGGTTCACTGCTTGCTTTATCTGTGATGGTGGTCATGCTGCAGATGTCATTAAGGAATTTAGCACTGATGGGTTCCACAAAATATTTGTCATACTGTACACAAAACTTAAGTTCCTTGACCAGTTCCTGGACAACTGACCTGACAGTAAGCAGCCCTGGCAGTCTTCTAGCTGAAATGATTTTGATAATCTACCTCCTGTGAGCTTCGCATAACACATCACATAAACCCGCTCACTGAGCCCATTTTCTATCACCCCTTAGTATAACTTGATATTGCATGTTTCCAATAATGTTTATGATGTTTGTCTCCTCAAGGGAGATATATATAGCCTGATATAAGTCTTGAGTTTGGAGAGAAGTCTGAGAGCAAAGATTAAGGTTTACAGAATCATGAAGGGAATGTATCAGGTGAATGAGTAACCATTATTCACCTGTTATTCCATAGTTACAGCACAAGGATTAGGAGAAACTAATAGGAGATTGGTTTGAAACTGATAAAAGTTATTTTTTACACAGAGAGTAATGAACTTCCAGAATTTGTTGTCACAGGAGGCAGAGTCAAAGCAAGGTTAGGCAAATTCAGGGACAACAGGTCTATAAGCAGACATTAAATGAAGAATTCAAGGTGTACCTTCTAACATCCCTATTCCAGTGATCATGGTTACTGGGGGAGAACAAGAGGATCAGACTGTACAAAGTGGCCAGGAACACCCGTACTCCCTAGATGGTGTTTCCAGCTGCCACTGTCATAGAGAACATACTGGCGCAACAATCCCAGCCTGCTATAACCATCTTCTTACGTGAACTGAAGAATCAAAGAGGTCAGACACCATCTCTGAAACCCAGAAAATGCCATGCATTTTGCATGACCTTCCCCTCTCTCCAAAATGTAAAGCATTCATTCTCATACTTTTGGCTAGTTCTTTTATAAACTTCTTCAGATTGGTCAAACAGAAATAGCTTAAACAGAAGATGGCAGTCCTCTATGAGGAATGGCTTTGTCATCTTACAGCTTTCCACAACTCCTGACTTCTCCAGAGCAGCCCCTTTCCTCCCTGTGTGAGGGAAGGGTCTCCAGTCTTGCTGTAAAAGCAGAAAGTTCAGGACAAATGAGCCAAGATTCTAGTCAGAGATGCTTTTTTTCTCAGACAGTCAAAAGGAAAACATGAGTACATATCCAGAGTAATTATTTGAAGAAAATGGTTATATTATTTTCTGTCCCTTCACCTCACTGAATCAGAGTGCAGTTACATACTGTTATTGGTGAAATAGCAGCAGAACGATTGAGAAAATCAACAGACAAAACCATGCAAAATATGTTAGTTATCAAAAAAGTAATTGGATAGCATTTAAGCAAATGAAACAGACACAGGCATGCAAAATATTACAAAGGATTGTAATAACTGTAGCAGAGAGTGGAGGTTTCCAAGAGACTACATTCCAAGTGACCCAACTGCATTTGGTACCATTAAGCAGAGGACTTTGTCATCAGTCATCACTAGCCTAGTTTAAGGCACCACAATAACAGGCAACTATCACCCCAAGGGTATCAGGGTTTCCCAAAGAACGGGAAATTATAAATGAGAGAGGAGGAAAGCTTTAGAGAGGAAGAAAACAAACTGAAATTCTGAATTCTGTTAGCTGGCTAACAAGCCGCATTTCATAAAAAGGGTAACTTTTTAAGACTGTTGTAGTTCAGTGGTTACAACAGCAGTCTGAGCAAAAATGGAATATACAATACTGAAAATAATTTTTAAAATGGGGAGAGAGGAAAAGTATAAAATTGATTTACAAAATGAGGAAAAGTGAAAAGTCAAGCTGAAGACTACAGGAAGAAAATCAGTCACTGACAGGTATAAAAGAAATACTGATTTTCTAAAACATATTTGTAAAGCAAGAATTCTTAGTGATGGTATAAGATCTTTTGTTAGATAGAGGTAGACATTTAAAATAATGTAGGAAAGGACGAAGTTTTTACTGATTAGGATCTGGGAAGGAAGAAGATGGCGATACTGAACTACTTTCTAATTCATTAGCAAAAAGGAGAATTTTTAGTGAACACAGACAAGTTTTAAAAAAATCATCTTCCTATGGTATGTCAGAACACCCCACACAATCATGGACACCGTTCCTTCTCCAAACACAGCCTCCAGCTCCGCTCCCATCCCCTCTCAGCCACAGGTTCACTGCAGAGCTGCCTCCAGGTCCCTTCATGGCAGGACCATGGCTGGGGCACTCTCATCCTCATCAACTGCTCCTTTCCTCAACAGCAGCGGGCACTCAATATCTGCCCAGCAACTGGGGTTGTATAGCCCCGTGGTCACCTTGGGGCCCATCTGTTGCTTGGCTGTCTCTGGTCCTACAACAGGGACATAGTCAGCCACCATGACCAGCTGAGAGGGGATTACACCCATCAAAGACGAGTGTTGTCTCTGGCTGCCCCATCGTGATCTTGCTCATCAACTCTTTGTGCTGCTTTTTGGGGTCGTGGCGCTGGGTCCCTCTCCCCACTGCAGGCTGCATCTTGGACAGGTGCTGCTGATGGCGCGTTCCTCTCGCTGTGCTCTCCAGCCAGGCTGTCGGCCACCCGCAGCACAGCCGCCCATCAGCCAGGGGACCAGCACGCCTGGGGCTGGGCGCGGCTCCCGGCCTCCTGCCCCCGTCGCCCCGCTCGCCGCAGAGGGATGGCTGGTCTGTCGCCGGTACGGGAACCGAGGCTCCCGGGTGGGCCTCGGGCTCTGGCGTCGCACGGGGAGCGCCGGCCCGGGGTGGCGGCGGCGGGGGGCGCGGCGGGGCCGCCCCGCTG
>JAAGNO010014290.1:25418-40660 GCA_033439905.1 Ceryle rudis | reverse complement strand
GGTTTTGAGCTCCAACCTGAAAACAGCAGGATTAAATTAAAAGCGAACAAACAAAAAAACCCCAACTCACACAAAAAAAAAAAATCATCACCTACCAACCTGTAACTAAATGCACTAAACTGAAGCAGGCGTGTGTTCTGGATAGGCTCTGCTTGGTGTCCTCCCTTCCAGAAGGAGCATGAAGAGGCTTTTGCCAAATAATGAACTTGTTCCTGATTCGTGTAAAAGACATTATACATGTGCTGATGTAGAGTCTCCTGGGAAGAGAAAAAGGATGGTTTGGGAGATCATGTACCTTGCCTTCCAGGGTAAATAATCTTTGTGAGATTGTCTACTCATGGTGCCTTTTTTTTTTTTGGTGACATTTAGGACTTTAAATTACCTTAAGAAGTTACAGTTGGTCATATACTTAGTTTGGAAAGGGTGGATTTGGGGATCTGTCTTTTCCCGTACCAAAGTGTGAAACATTACTAGTAGTTGTGCTTTAATGTGCTTTCCCCACTCCTGTTGTGCAGTCGGGATCTTTGAAACATCCCTGAGAGATGGAAACTTCCAGTGCTGCAACATAACCTGGCTTTTCCATAATTCATGGGCAGTCTATTGTGTTTCTCCAGATCATTGTTTATTTTCAAGAAGGTTTGTGTTTTGCTGGCTGACTGATAATGAGGGAGTTTTTGTCAAGGGTGGTTACACATTCAGAAATGGTTTCTCTAGTAGCTGTACTTTTAAAGATGAATTTGTCAGTTATTTCCAGAACCTGCCAATGCCAAGGAGATCTCGGGTCACCTCTTTGATGGACCTATTGAAGGTCTGTATGCGTTCTAGGCCTGATCCATTGGAGAGAAAAATAATTTCCCTGCTAAAAAATAATCTGGCTTTTAAAAGAGAGAGGAAGGAGTCAAGTTGTCCGGCATGGAACTGGTATCAGAAGACCTCTTTCTGCCTCTTTGTCACGTGTGTTTCTTTCCTTGTACAAGTCTCATAACACTGGTTAGAATCTGGAAATCCAAAATTATCTACCAGGCTTTCTTGATGTTGATATATCAATACTATATTTTAAATACCATATTGTATTTATTCTGTGTCCAGAAAACAACAGATTATCCTTCTAAATTGATAATATTGCTGAATTATTGTCCTTCCAAAACATCTACATTGCTGAAAACGTCCCAGAACAAGCTGGGTGTTGAGGCAGCTTGTGAGTTGGAGGGAATTGTATAGGCAAGAGAGGTCTGGCATAATGGATAACTGGAGTTACTGAGAATTTTAAGTCACCATTTATAGATATGGAAATAATTAGTATCTTTCAGATTATCTGCAGACCTAAGGTAGTTGCTACTCTGTTTTGCTTAGTTGCTGGAATAAAAATAGTAGAGGTCAGGAAAACTCCATGTTGTATGTAGAGCAGGTTTAACAAAATATAGATTACCTTCCACCGTGGTCTCTTACTGCTTATGTGACTTGCCCTCCAGATTTGACTTTAGCTTGGCCTAAAGAATTGTCTCTCAGCTTGTGAATGTTCTCCCTCCACAGTGAGGGTCTGAGTCTGACCATACACAGAAGACTGCTGGAAACATAATGATTTTAGTAAATGAAAATTTTAATCACGGGCATGCTTCTGCAGTGAGAGGGATATTATTTGTGTAATGTGGCTATGGAACTTGACGAGACCCCGGTAATGAGCTATTTTGACAGCATTAGATTGTGTGTTCAGTTTAAATGCTGCACAAGTGTACATATGAACAGCACTTCCAGGGGAAACATTAAATTCACGGCACCAAGTCATGCAAAGAAGCTATTTGACATGTTAGGTCTCTGCTTCCTCTTGTTAAAAGTGGCATAACAACTTGTAATTGCAGAGGAGGATTTTATTCAAGTGGGAAAGTTTAAGCCGTTTAAGTCTGTCAGGAAGTTTTAAGTCTGTCCTTGGGTTCTGAGGCACAGTTGCTTGTGTGTCCATGTTCCTCGCTTATGAGGAGAGAGGATGTGTGATGTATAGCTTCAGTGCTCCCAAATTTTAAACACAGTGTTTCTTAGTTTCTTGAATAACTGCTCATCGAGCTCAGACTTTATAAATGTTTCAGGCTTTGAGTCTCAGCGCTGTTTCTGGTTGCAAGCAAAAATCTGAAACTGGGCAGATAACTCACATTTCTTCTCTTGGGCAGCCTGAGGAATGTAGGATGGATGCCATGCCCTGGAAATTAGCCTTTGAATGTCATCGAATGCAATACTTAAGGGGGAGGAAGCATGTGAACCTTTAAATTTGACATTTCAGTAGACAGTTTCCTTGGGGTCCTGCCTACTACTGTCAGACTTAGTCCACTTTCTGAGGCCCATGTAGAGTTTATCAGAATATTTCAGAAACAAGTCAGGAGTCAAAGCTGTATGAGAAGTTCTGTTGCCCAAGCCAGGCCTGACCAGAGGCCAGATGCCAAATGCAGAGAATATTTCGAATATTTATCCAGGATCTTGAGTTTAGTAGTGATTTCTGTACCCGCAAAATTGCATTAGTTGCTTTTTATTCTACTTTCTGGTGGTGACACTTGTCTTGTTCATCTTGCTGCATAGTTCTGACCTTTCCACTACAGAGAAAGCTGCTTCTTTTAGAAATTCAAGTATTTCTTGGTCATCAGGCATTGTTAGTGCAATGGATGAATAGATTATGAATAAAAGCCTCCCATTTATTGGCTTAGTAATGCCTGTTCACAGCAAACTGACCTTATCTGTAGGCAGGTAGGACAAACAAACTGTCCTTGTTCCAAATGACACCAAAAACCTCTGTGTTTTTCTTTATAAAAAACTTAATTTGTGCAAAAGTATAAAAAGAAGGAAAAACAACTGTTAAAAAAATCCATCTGCTGCATATTCATTAACAACCCAGTCTTTTGCTTACCTGACTTACACTACAGCCTCTGTTTACCTATGTAACTGCTGAGCAGTGCCATGGCCTTTGCAAGGTGGTTTGTCCTCCCTACCCTGGGCTCTGTGCAGGGTGTCACCTCTAAAACTCTTTTTGTGTGCGTGTCTCCGTGGCTGTTTACCTAGCCAGGCAGCAAATACTCATCCAGTTCAGGCTCTATCTTCTATAGCAAAGGTAGGAAGAGACTTAAAACGTTTGCAGAGCCTTCTGAAGTAACACCTAAATTAATGCCTATGTGCATTTCTGTCTTCTGGTCCATCAGAAACCATGGCAGAAACTGCTCAGGAGTGCCTGAGTGCCTCCTTGGAGTTCAGGATTTGGTTCTTCTAAGAGGAGGAAAAGGGGAAAATTTGCTGCTCAGCTTGTGCATGAAAACATTCTGTATTTCCCTGAAGAAAGCAACCATTTAGGAAGATGATGTGGAAATAGAGTCAAGACTTTCCTACACACACACACCCCACACCCCCCCCAGGTAAATCATTTGAGAATGTAGCTGTGGCATTTTTGTATGTGAAAGCTTGTGTCTGTGATGGGGCAGACAAGGATGGGGCACATTCTTCCGTTGATTTCTTAGCTCACCAAATAATTTTGAAAGCTGAGATCAACTAAGGTAAATTCCTTTAACTCTATTGAAAAATATGGAAAATTTTTAACTGAATTTTTCCTCTCCTGTTCTATTCTTCTGCAAAATGATGCAATACTTTGAGACTATGGCATTTCCTCTCTTATTTTCTATGTGCACAACTGAGGCTTAAAAAAAAAAGGCAAACCAAACCCATAAATCTACATTTTAACTGTCCCTGTGTGGTAAGTGTATTGTGTATGCATTCAAACTGTGTATTACGTACAAAATTAAACCTTGCTGGAAGTGGAGGAGTGGGAAGAGGGGGCTGGGGAGTGAGTAGGGACTGACAGAGGTTTGCAGATACAGATTCTGGCCTAGCTGATGCTGCAGAAATAAACTAGGGGTTTGGGGTTTTTTATTCTGGAAACCTATAGGAAAGGGAGGAAAAAACCACATTTCTTAACACAGCATTCAGACAGATATCTCACTTGTCAAACCTGTGTGAGGAAGAATCTAACCCATGTAATTTTTTTAATGGATGCCTTTCGCTGTCTTCTGTGGTTAAAAATAGCACATAAGTATTATTAAATAAATAAATACGCTTGTGGGATGGGCTTAGCACTTCTCATCTATCTTGGGTGCCTCTGGGATGTATTTAAAAATAGAAATAATGTTATTGCAAATTTATACTTTTTTTTTGGATGTCTTAAAGTAGCACATCCTCAATATTTTATTAATGAGTCTATTTAAATTTAATGAAGAGCATTTTTACATGCTTCTCAGCTATCAAAAAGGAAATGTTGGAGTGTGTAGTATTTTATTAGGGTCTGCACCAAATGTTAGTGTTGAGATAATCTTGTCCTGAAAGTACTTAATATTAATTGCAATCTCTCTGGGGTTAAGTGGAGTTTTTAAATTTCAGGATGGACACTTAATCCGCTGTAGCACAGTTACAGTATATTGGATTTTACTCCTTTAATGCTGCTTGAATGATAAAAGGACCTCTCTGTTAAGCAGTGGCTTTGTGCTCGGGAGCAGTCAACTTCTCTGTGCCTTAAAATACAGCTCCTGTAGCTCGCAGCGTGCTTTTCCTGAGAGCAGTCTTGCAGTGGTGAGTCTTTGTGTGCAAGCAGAACTGTCACATTTACTGTGTGTAACGCTTGAGATCATGAAAAGCGGGGATGTGAGTATTTAACTTAACTGCTGGGGAAAAGTAGGTGAAATTACTGAAATGTTCTTGCCCTGAATAGAGCATTTTCTTCCTCTTTGGGTGAAATACTCAACACAAACCCAAAAAAACAAAAGCCAATAGTGGTGTTGCAAAGGAAAGTGTTTTTCACCTCGACTGTTTATATCCCACCCTAGTCCAAACACCAATTCCTAATTTTAGCAAAACTCTTCCCCCACCCCCTTATTGAGCTGTAACTATGCATCATGCTGTGGTATTTGCTGCCTTTGGGCCTGATGTTTCCCTGCAGCATAGAGCAACTTCTAATGGTTGTGCCTCCAGTCCAGCATTGCTGTGCGCTGCCTCCCCACTGGGCACGCTGGGGTTTTGGAGGCAGCTGCTGTCCGAGAGGACACGTTGCATCACTTCATGTACCTGCTGTCCTTCAGCGCTCGGCTGCGTCTCGCTGCGGTTCAGTAGAGTGTCGGGGTGCAGGGGCTCCTTACTCACCAGCTTTGGGGGTTTTAGCTTTTTAGTACTTAGCCAGCAATATGTGAGCACTTATTAGTTGTGTTCGATAAAGAAAGTTCCCCTCTGCTGTGTTGAAAACTCCATTTTTGTGTGTAGATGAAGGATTTCATGCTGTTGCTCAAGGCCTTGGGAGTACAAGGTGGAGGGGAGAGAGGGTGATGGCTAAAGCTGATGTAACTGTGTGATTTATTTTTATATTATTTCTTTTTTTGGTAAACAGGAGAGCAGCCCATAGCATGGGGGTCTTTGGCAAGGTGTCAGCGCTGCTTTTAATGTTGATGGCATTCATTGTGCGAGAAGTCCCAAGGAGGTTGTTACACTGCTTAGGTAAATCGCTGGGAGTGCTGGAAAACTTCTGCTCCCTGCTGCAGCTGGTGTTTCACCTCCTCTCATTGTTCTGGAAGTAAATCGGAAGAATTATTGAATCTTTTGTGGAAACAAGAGCTACACCAGTGCTCAGGAGTGTTGGACAGGAACAGGATTTGTTAACAGTGGGCATCGTGTGCTGTGTTACTGCCTAGCACTGAGGGACTGTTCATATGTTACCTTTATTAGGCTGGTGCTTTAACTTTGTCCAGTGGATGCTATTACCTTGTTTCCATCCTTACTGACATTAGAATAATGTTTGGGGAATCTTCAGCTTGACTAGTTTTGCTTTGCTCTAACTTCTCTGCAGTAGTTTTTTGAGAAGTTGATGTACTGAGATCATGCTGGTGCACAAAATACAGCATTGGCCTAAAGCAGCTGTCCGTGTTTGAGACTCCATGGTCGACACAGTCTGTACTGGTGGTATAAGCAAACCATAAGCAAAATACCATTTTCCTCAAAGAGCAGAGGAACACAGTAATGATGGGAAAGCTGAGCAGTAAGTGCCACTGATAGAAATTAGTCATCCCAACCAGCCTCATCCTTGCTTAAAAGGACAGAGGAGCGTGTGCAGATCCTCCTTTGCACAACAAACCACCCAAGGGTGCAGATGACTTGGAGTGAGGGAAGGGAGGAGTTTTCACAGTAGCTTATTTTTGTAGAAACAGTAACTGAGGATGAAAATAGCCTTCAGTGCTTTTACTGAAAAGGAACCAGCCTGTTCCCTGTCCTGGAGAGGGAAAGTTAGCACTCAAGTGCCAGTCAGTCCTTTTAAGGCTGTATCAGCTGGTAGTGGCCATGCTACTTCATATTAATTTGATACAAGGCATTAAATATTACAGTTATATAAACTGGTTCACATTAAAGCCAGATTCTGTGTCAGAGGAGAGTTTCTTTATACCATCCAGGAGTGAAATCAGACATACTTTTTCTAAGTCAAGTTGAAGCATGGTCTCTAATTCAAATGATTAGAGATTTTATTCTGTTGCAGACTTTGTTCAGCACCTCTTAGAAAAGAAACCTGCTGCAGTGTTTTTGCCTATTAAATGGGAATATCTCCCAAACCCTGCTCCTTCCTGAATGTTAAAGCTCCTCATGCCACATGCTTGATATTAACATCCCAGAAGTGCTGCATGTGAGTGCCAGTGGTGGGATGCTCCTGGAAGTGAGCTTTCTGCAGCAGGCCCTGTGTGTGTATCACATGTACTGATTTTCCAGGCTTACAAAACAGTAACCGCTAAAAGTGAGCTGTCGGACATAGATGGGAAAGGAGGCCCTGGAAGGTGATTTACAGGTTCTTGGGGAGTTAGTTTTTAAATTTGTGCAGTAATTTGGAAATATCTACAACACAATTATATAGTAGATGTTTAACACTGACCAATTAATATATGCCTCCTGTGAAATAAGTAGCTTCGGAAGTGGAACTCTTAATTTTTGCAGTGCTTTTTGTGTTATGGCTCTATCAGACTTAACTGTTGTATTGAGGAGTCTGTGGTTGACAGAATCTGTACAGTAAATTTTGCCATGGCATCGTTAGCATTTAAATTGAATCTGCTTCTGTAAACTGCTGCCCATTAAGCCACAAGATCATTGTGTTTTTTCTCCCACCCCTGCCTGCAAGGTTCTGTATCCATTGCTTAGCCTTTGCTAGGGGGTTAAGGCTGTAGGAATTGCTTTCTCCATAGCTCATTTGTCTGAAGAGACTTTTTAATTGTCACTGACAAAATATTTTCTCCTGTAATGTATTGCGCTGTTTACACACGTGAAATATTGCTGAACAATATTCTTTTGTCTGAGGATACAGAATGCTCGGTCAGGTTTCTCTAATGTCACTTTAAAAGGCTAGTGAATGGTATTTTGGTGACTCTGGCTGTCTAAAATTAGATTTCAGCAGTTATGAAAGCTTTGGGAGGCCTGAGTACCAAAGTGTATCTGTCAATATGATCAGCAGTAGTACGGAGATGAGCATGAGGACTGTAGAAGTTAAGGAAAGAAATCTTTCTGTAGTGAGTATCATAAAATTTACAGCTGAGGCTTCTTGGTTTTGTTGCTTTTATTTTTGCTTGTTCTAGAGTGGGGCTTTTTTGTACTAAACTCTGCTCAGCAGAAAGCAGTTCTTAGTTTGAGGGGAGGTTTTTCTGTTTACTTCAGCTAAAAAAAATACCAAAAGTAATGAATTAAAACTCCTTGTCTTGCTAGCACTGAGGACATGAATGTGCATTAGGAGAGTGCTTGTATTTTGGTTTTGCTTTTACACATCAGTGTCTATTTTTAAAAGTTGTTGATATCAAGCTTCCTCCTTATGTTTATCTTTGGCGAATACATTGAGTCTAGCTTTTACCAGACTGCACTCAGACTGTTTTAATATCTTCCTGCCTCCACATGTGCATAGCACATATGGATACTCTGGAAAGGGTTGCCTGCCCAGGTGAGAGCTGCAGTCCTGGTTTGCCCCTCAAGTTTTGGCAGGTCTGGTTTTTGCAGTCTCATCATCACGTTCCTCTGAAGCGCGGACATGGTGCAAGGACACAGCTAGTGTGAAAAGAAATGCTACCGTCCAACTGCTGGATGGGCACCCGCTCTGGGCTTCTGCAAAGCTGTGGTGGAAACCAGCTCATTTTCAAAATCCATTTCATGGAGCAGCTTTGTAGGTGCCCTCTCTATCCTCAGAAAATACCTCCTGCTGATGAGAAATCTCAGAAATGCTCTGGCTGTTTCACTTCTGCTGAGGCATAGTAATTGCTTTTTTGTTAGAAGCCTCCATCTAAATTAGGGATCTTCAACCAGTGGCCTCAAGGCTGTGTGCTCCCTGCTCAGACGTGGAATTCAACCTGCTCCTCTGCTTCCCAGCACCTGCTCAGAGGCAGCTGTCAGAGTGGCAGCACTGTCTCTTGCCTCTGTGATTCTCAGCATTTCTCTGTGTGTTGTTGAGCCGGCAGACTTGGAAAGATGGCTTATTGTTCTTAGGAATTGCCTTTTTCCAGGGAGCCACGTGTGCAAGTAGCGCTGGGGAAGGGCAGATGTGCTGCTGCTCCAGCAAAGCCCTCGTAAATGTTGCACTCAAATCAAGACGGATCCCTTTGCTCTGTAGCTGTCGCAGCTGAAGACTGGCCAGATACTTAGAAGGTCTAGCAAGTTGTCTGGTAAAAGGAAGAGAATAGTTTCATTTTTGCTTTTGATCTGTGTGAAATTTAAGACAACAAGTCGATTATTACACCAATTACTTCAACTGGTTTTGTCCTTTGGAAAAGGAACTGAGGATTCAAAATGGAGATGCAAACTGCAAAATGTTTAAACCTTTTCTAAAGCCTTGTTTCTCATTCTCTTTTACCACTTTCTGTTGTCATTTGTTTCAACAGCACTGTCAAGTCCATAAAGCCTCATCACATGACTGTTGCACAGTTGGCAGCTTTAACTGCATTTTTCTTTTTACACTGAAACTTCAAGGAGGAGATATCCAATTTATAAATATGAGTGAGAAAACAGCTCTTCCTGGCTGAAAATACAGCGCATTTATTTCAGTTCCTGGATGCTTAAAGCAATCCATTTGTTTACCTTCAAACTGGAAAAGGGCAAGTTTGTAGCATTAATTTATAGACTACAGAAACACCTTCTTTAATAGTAACCACTTCAGAGCTGGGAGTTGAAAGCTTTGGAGAAACCTTTGTTCTGTTTAACTGGAGTTGTGAACACTTACGTTCCTGAGTACTTTTCCCCACTTGCCCTTTGAAAGCCTTCTAGGGAAGAGAGGCAGGGGTTAATGCAAATAACCCCATCCTGCACTGACATGAAGTCTCACAGCCAGTTAGTTTTGCTCTTCAGCTATGTTTTGTCCTATCCTTGCTCCAGTTTTTACTCTGAAAGGACCCGTGGAAAGCAGAGTGTTACTGAGAAGGTGCCTATAAAGCACAAAATACACAAAGGAAGAGAAGCCCTTGTTTCTGTGTGATGCAAGAGCTTTCCTACCTAGCAGAGCTAGCTGTTGGTGGCTTCTTTCATTTGATATAATTCCTTGGATTGTTTTTGCTTGGGTCAGAGAAGGGATGCAAGGGAGCAGGGCGGCAATGCTGTGCAGCAGGATGGGGCTCCTCCTGTGCCAAGTGCCTTTGGAGCTGTTGGCCCTTTGGAGAGTGTGCATCCTAGCAGGGGAAGTACTGAGAGCTGGTGACTTTGAAGTGTGTGGGTGTCTTCATGTTTCAGGTATGAGGCACATCACAGAGAAAGCAGAATGTATATTCTGAGTTTGGCAAAGTGGAGTTGGCTTCCTAACACTGACTAGGACTGTGGACCCTGAATGCTTTAAGCAGCAGAAGAGGAGGACCAGGTTGCTTGCTTCCCCTTACATGATCTCCTTGTTCCCCCTCCACACCTCTTTGTGGAGCCACGGGATGCTTAGCAGGGTCAGTGACCATCTTTAGGTTTCAGATGTACTTTGCCACAATGTTGGGTTGCTTTTGACATTCATCAGTTCCCCCATCCAGTTTGTGAGACAGCTGCAAGCACCTGTAGCAGGGCAACGCGATGGGTACTGCAACAGCGGGAACAAGCGGGAGCTGGGAGTTGGGCACTGCTAGGATGGTTTTGCTGCTCAAGAAAAACATCTGTGCATCTGCAGCCTCAGAAGTGATGGGAAGGGAGCATTTATAAAGGGCCTTTATTTTTGCAGCCTGTGAGTGACGTGCCTTTCAGAAACAGAAGGATGTAAACCAGCAGTGATTTTAAAATGCAATGCACTGCAGAGGATTCCTCGTCTACCACGTAATAAAGTGATTCTCACCAGTACTGTTAAATGGGTTATTAATTTCCATCCCCTGAGCAAGGTGTGACTTCGGGTTTCTGAAGAGCACTGGCTGTAGCCCCTGCGTCCTTGGAGGGCCAAGCTCCACTGGGATGTGAGCAATGAGAAGTGAGAGGTAGAGATGCTTGAAGAGGTGCTTAGAGTATCATCCATTGCTTGGCTGTCACCATGCAGCTTGTAGCTGGATTAAATCTATGTGGTTTGTATAGTAGTGGAGAAATGCTTCCTGTAAAAGTGAGCTGTTCAAGAGATCCCCTGACTCAAAATGAGAGAAACCAGTAAATTCTTTTGTAATTGGTGAATTCAGTGAGAAGGCTGCATCTGCAGTGCCTACCGGGTGGTGCTCCGCAGGGTTGGTATTTCCCTTGTTCTCAAGGAAGCAAATAACAGCCAGGCTAACGCTTGGCCAATATTAGTGTTCTTTCTGCATTGCGACCGCTGTGCATAGCGTGTGGTGGAAAGCTGAGCACAGGGATTTGTCAGTAGTGAATGAGGGGAAATGACAATAGCTAATCAATGAGGCAATTAAAGATAATTGTTGGAATGGAGATAACGTATCACTACTGGAGGTGCTTTTATTCTGATGGTGCACCCCTTTCTGGTATTTTAGTTTTGTTTTCTATTCTTTTGAAAATTCCAGATCATTATGGGGTATGTCTTACTCTTCCCTCCCATTTGCTTAAAGTTAACATGCTGAGGTCCCAGACGCTGAGGAGTTGTGTATGTGTAGTCACAACGTAAAGTTCACTTTGTTCGGCATTAAAGGAAAGGGCTACTGGGAAGACCCATCCATATTTGGGAATTGTTTTCATTTCCTTACCCCTGTAGCCTTTGTTAATGCTTGTGGCACTGCGATGTGTGTGACTGCAGCTGTGGGCTCGTGTGTTGGGTAGAAGGTGTCTCTGCCATCCTGGGTGCAATGTGTTGGCACTAGTGAAGGACAAGTTATGCTGATGTGTTTCACTAGACTCCTCCTAACCTTGAAACGGAGCCTATTTTCTCAAAAGCCTCTTCAGTCCAGAGCTACAATTAAGATGATGCTTTCTGTCATTTCTGCTGTGATTAATATTTTTAAAATAGATGCACAACATCCTTTCTGAAGGATGCTGGGTTTCCATGTTTTCTTCAAGTGGAGCATTGAATCAGATCATCAGGATGTAAAGCAGTTGTGGCTGGCTGAAATAGTTATATAAATGCAGGTTAGAAACTTCAAATGACACCCACTTATGGCTACATCCTACAGTTGTTTTCCTTAAATATTTTTAACTTCTGCTCTTGTTTTTTTTGAAAGGTATTTTGAGGAGCTTTGTCAACATAATAGCTGGACTCTTCTCAAGTCTCTTCCCCTGGTAGCATATGCCTGTTTCCTATCTTTGGGTTTTTTGGTTTCAATGTGCTTTTTTTTTATTTTTTTTATTTTTTTTTAAAGCAAATAATGTGTGACCAGCAAAGTGGAGCTACCTCCAAAAAAAAAAAAAGGGGAAAACACCACTAAACCAATACCGAGTCTACATGATGGCCATTAAATGCTCAGAATAAACCCAGGCTCATAACAAAAGAACGTCTATAATTCTTCATGAAGCTGCAGATAGCTTGTTGATCTATGTTTTGCAGATCTTCCAGGCAGGAGTATGTCTGTTTTAAGTGAATAATCTTCCTCTGGTATCTGATAGTGGCCAGGACATGATGTCTAGTTTATTAGGTACTTCGCGGGAGTGGATTTTTTGTCCATCACTGGCTGCTTACAGCACTGAAACAGTGTATCTGCTTCATCTGCCTTGCTGTCTGACAGGAAAATGAGGAAAAGAAATATGAAGTGTTTAAAATGTATTCCTCATGGAAAATTTCAGTGCAAGCCAGTGAGAACCCCTTAGATGTTGCCTTCTGTGTGAAAAAGTGATTTTTCAGAGGTGGTATTGCCTGCTTCTTAATTGGCACAGAGCGTTTTGCTCTAGAATTGGTGAGCAAACTCCTAAAGGAACAGGGATTCCTTCAGAGTGCCTCAGCTCAGTAAATGAGGGACTCAGCCAGACGTTGGATGTCTCTCTCGTTCCTTGCCCATGGATGCATCCTGTTTCTCCACAATCTCCAGCTGACAGTGGCCATGACATTTGTCATCTTTCTCTCTTTCGGCTTTGGCTATTTAAGTAATAGGAAGATGGTAACTTTTCTCCAAGACCAGTGCAAGATAGTTATGGTCAGAAGTGTCTCTGAGTCACAAGAAGGCTCATCCCTAGCACAACTTTGTGGGGCCAGGTAATGGCTGAGGAAATTCCTACTTGGGGTGTGTTACAGAAAGCCTGGGAAGCATTTTAGTACTTTTAAATCTTTCACAACCTCTTTCAATAAAGATCTTGGGATGGTAACTTCAGGTCCTTACTGGGCTTCAATGAGTATGTTACAGAACGGATTCACCTCTGGAAACAGAGCTTAGCAGGCTGGTAAGTGCCTTGGAGCCTGATGAAAGCATGTGATAGAAATTGCTATTTTTTTTTTCCCCCCTTATTGACAAATCTGGATTTCACCATGTGAAGCTGATGTCTAAGAACTTTGTTTTTCTTAGTGTTAATGTGCCCTATGATAGTATAGCATGGAAAGGCTTAAACAATAAGGGACTTCTGAATCATAACTTGAAAGAGGCTGCGTTTGTTAGGATGTAGAGCTGGCAGTTGCTTTTTGCTGACAGTTACCACTGAGAAGCAGAGAGAGCTTTGCTTTTTTGCTGATCTGTGTCTGAGCCTAGAGAGCCTAGTACAGAGTAAGTGGTGTTTGTTTTGTAGCCTTACTGCAAAAAAAAAACTTGCAACAAAATGAAGTTTGTTTCCGTAGACATTTTAACCATTAGCCATTATACAGAAATAATGAAATCTGAGAGCTACCTGTATTTGTTTTGTAGTGATCAAGCAATTTTTTTTTTGTAGAAGGTCATAGCTGCAGCAAGGCCTTGGATTTTTAGCCTGTCTGGGCTTTTCCTGCTGGTGCGGATCCCCAGAGCCTCTGCTGGGCGCACGTTCAGGACGTAGTGCATCTCTGACTAACATGCACTTATCCACGTTTATGTTTGATCAGTACTTTTTTTTTCTTTTTTATTATAAATAAGGTATCTCTGAAGGAGGAGCGTCTTGGAGGTGAAGAGCAGATTACACGGGATAAAGCCATGCTGCAGCCTTCCATTGCTCCACATCTTTCCTGTAACCTTCTGTAATCCCCTCCGCCCCCACCTTTTTAAACAGCTTTGTGTTGTAGTTTTATTTTAGGATGTAGGTACTAATGTGGGATTGTGTCAGTTTGCTTGACCTCCCTGGAGCCTTTAACATTTTTGCTGGTTATCCTTGGAGACTGAGCATGCAGATGAATGACTTCCATGCTCATTAGCAGGTCTTTGAATGTCAGCACAGGGATATAGGCAAGCTTGGGAGCAGCGAGAGAAAAATGGTCCAGGGCAAACTTTTGTCTAGGTCATTCAGTGCTTTCTTTCTGTCCCTTGCTGCATATAGGTAGGTCGTGGGAAGAGTTGGTGTTTAGTCCTAGTAGTTTTCCACGTCCTTTTCTCATTGCAAATTGACGTGGGACTTCTCCACAGTCCATAAAAGCCAACATTCGCTTTTGTGTTCAGTCTAAGGGGTGGTCTCCAACTGCTCTGTTAGCTGAAGCTCTAAGTGCTGTCTCAAGCTGAATTTCCATCCATATCCACTTGGAGCTCAGATTAAGTCTCAAATACATTTTGCTGTCTAGAGTGGACACTGTGGTGGGCAGGGGACTGTGGGAAGGTTAAGCTCATGCAGTGGGGACGGAGCAGCTTGAGTCTCTGCAGTCACTAGTTGCTAATTGAACCTCCCTGCCTAGGGCAGGACTTCTTAGCATGGTCAGACTGTGCCTTCTCCACCTGAGAAGCAAAAGGACATGCTTTTTCTTGAGGTGGCTGCTATAGTCAGTCCAAGGTAGAACAAGCAGTTAGGGACAAGGGGATTGTACTTAACAAGACCAGTCTCAAGCAAAGGTGAATGAAGTTTGCCTTTTGTCTTATTTGGAAAGGAGTGCAGCAGGTTCTGGGATATTTGTTTGATGATGTAGTGGTCCACAGTATTGATGACTAGTGTCCTACTGGTCTTAGCTAAAGAAAAATCCTCTTAAAGTAAAATGCAACTAGCATAGCAGTTACTTTGTCTTCCAGCAGTAACTGGAAATAGCGAAGTAGTTTGTCATGTTAGAAAAGGGAGACTGAATGTTTTGTATATGGTTATTATGCAAAAAGTCCTACTGTAATGGACAAAGATGTCTTTCTTCTCTGAAAATAGTGCTCACAAAGCATGTTGCTTTTCATAGGATGATGAAATCTTCATAAATGTAAGGGTCTAGTTTAGGATTAACAAAACTTCTGCAGTCCAAATGGCATCTTTGCTCCTGTTCTGTGAAAGAATGAAGTGTTTGTACCTCAAGAGCCAGTATGCTGTGTTTTCTGGTGGCCTTTCTGCAACATCATAGTCAAACATCTGTGACTCCTGCATCAGAAGGAGACTTAAAAGTCTAGTTTAGGAGAGCAGAGGAGAAGTTTTTTAGACCTTCAAAGAAAGCAAAAACTGCTTAAGTCTATTTCATTGGCAAGAAGAAGGAAGTTTATCAGTTGTAGAAAATGCTGTTGTTAGCCTCCCCTTTGGTTTTCTGTTTTAACCACACTAGTCGTAGGTTTTTTGGATGCTGAGTGCTAGGTATTCACCCTTGGTTTATGAGAACAACAGCCTAGTTAAAAATTCAGTGGCAACAAAGGCAGTGACAGTGTCTGTAAATCTGAGTTCAGCTTCTGTGCATCCTCACACTGAACAGATAACCTGGTCGCTGTAAATGTTGCCAAGTTAGCTGTCCGCGAAGGGATATGATGCAGGCTCAGACAACT
>JAAGNO010014290.1:0-25318 GCA_033439905.1 Ceryle rudis | reverse complement strand
CTTGCTTTTTTTTCTCCAAATCCCCCACCTGCTTTAAGAAGATGGATAATGGAGAACAGCAAATGTAAAGGACGAGGTTATACAGAGAAGCGCTTCTACCAACAAAATTATTTTTTCAATTTTTATCGAAGAAGCTTGTCTAGACAGGCATCTATTTTAATGGCATGCAAAGCAGAATAGTACATGAATACTTAATTAGTAAAAAGATTTGTCATCTTTCAACCCTGATGTAATGTTTCTTGGAAGCTGTTACCTTCTTGCAATATTAGATCCAAGTTCTACAGAGTGATACAGAAGTGACAGTCCATATGGTATTGCTAACACGACAACTACCGAGCATTAATACATAATTGACTTTCTCGATCAAGCCTGATTTGGATAGAGAATGACTCACAGTTGGATTGGTCTGTTCTAGAGTTTGTATGGTAGCAAAAGCCTGAAAGGAAGGGGATGGGGAAACTTGTAGTAAAGGATGCCATGACTGGGTGATTGGTTGGCCAGCCTCTGAACCCACGGTTGTCATTAAAATTCACCATCTTTTTGCACTGTTTAGTTCATAGCAGTCCTGGTCTCGTACCTCACAGGCCTTAGTCACGTTGTGGATTACAGGTGGGTACCAGCCCAGGGGGTGTCTCTGCCACAACCAGAGCAGATGAAAAGCCAGTGAGCTGCATAGACTATAGGTATTTGTTCTCTAGTAAAACTGTAGTAAGGAATAATTTGCTCTGTTCTCAGTTATACCACTGTCAAGTTTTGAGCTTTCTCCTATAGGTCCCCTGTTCTCTGGCTTTCCCTATTTCTCTGGCAGAGAAGCACAGTGGGGCTGCAGATCCCAGTTCTTCTGACAGGATTGCCACTGCTGTTGTTGGCATCACTGAGGATTTTTAAGAGAAATTGTGAGAGAGTTACTTTAGGGCCGTGAACTCAACCTTTCCCCCAGCATTTTTCTTTCCAGATCATTCTCTTATCCCCACCCATTCCCCCTCCCATAGCAGCTAATCCCCCTCCTCTCCCTGCTCCAGGGCAGCAGGGACACACCTACTGGCTGCAGCCAAAACTGAAGAACAGTGACTTGCTTATCTAGTGCAGAAATGTCTGTCTTTCAGAAGACTCTGTTAATCTTAATTATCTTTCACCTCAGCCTAGTTAATTAGTGCTAATGAATTACTGATACCAGTGCTTTGCTATGATAAAAGGAGCAGATCAGCGTGCCCGGCAGTGCACTTTGCATATCTGCACCAGCCTTTTCCCAAAATAAACATTCCTTGCCCCCCTCCCCAAAATCCAACCCAAACCAAAGTTTCTGGCAGACATAGGAAGCAGTGCCCTGCAGTGGCTCTCGGCTACAACACACAGATGAGACGTACCTCAGACTGGGTGATGATGGCACATCTGTCTTAACCAGCAGGTTATTGCAGAAGGAGCTGCTCAAACCCCTTGTCTCACTTCGCTGCTCAGATGCACCTCGGTTTCTTTGGCAGGTGTCATCTCGGAGCACGAGCTTTGCTCCCTGCAGCACTGCTGCCCTCCAGTTTCTCTAGGTACCGGGTACTGCTGTTTTGGTGATAGTGGTTTGGGTTTTCCTCCCGTGTGCAGGTGTGAGTTGCAAAACTGGTTTTAAGAATGGTTTACTAATGAGATTAGCAGCTTGGTTCACAAACCTGCCCTGCACAAGGGTGAAGTGTGCTTAGTTTGAAGGTGGATGACTTAAGATACACATGGGGGATCTTTGGCTAGATACTTCGACTACTAATTTTCTCTTTATGAAAATTTTCTCTTTATGACAGCAAAAGCAGCTCGTTAGGATCATTCAGGTTGGAAGGGACCTCAAGAGTCCATGTAGTTCAACCCTCTGCTGCAAGTGTGTCTCAGATTATTGCTTTACAGAGCCTTTTCAGACAGCTGAATGTACATTATTTTATCAGAGATCTTGGAGCTCGGGTGAGCAGGGTTTTCTAAAGAACATCCAAGCGTGGAGATGAGCATGAGCAGTTCGATAGCTGATTCAGTGAACCAGCTGCGAGGTAGTTCTCCTGCCAAAGAACAGGGTGAGAGGATTGCAAAGGCAGTAGCAAAGTATCTTAATTTTCTCCTCCTTTCCCTTGTTGTAATGCACTAAGCACAATTCCAGTCTGTCTTGTGCCAGTTGCCCCAAGCAGGAGTGAGCTGGTCCCCACTCACCAAGCAGCTCCCGGAGCACTGGGATCTATCTCTTGCTGGCTCTGGGAGTTGTTCTCCTTTGCGGAATTGAGCCAGACTGATAATATTCCTGTAATGGAAGAACTGTTTTTTTCAGTGAATTTGAAATGAGAATTACTAAATGCTTAACACTATCTACAAAACCCATCCTTTAAGGAGCTGGAGTAAGTTCTTTATTACAAAGGGCAGTTGAAGATGAGAGCAGGGCTGTGTGGTGTAAGGAGTTGTGCTATGGCTTTGGAGACAAGCTCGTATCTTTATACAGGCTTTGTACAGTAGCTTTATGGTAGTTGAAATTTGCACAGCCTATGGAAGTTTAGTGCGGAAGAAGTATGGGAGGGGGCTTATATATGTGGTTTATTGTGAATTGCTTCACGCACGCCATTAATGATCACAGCTGCTTTATTGTTCTCTGTACGTGGTGGAAGGCACAGGCTTGCACGAGCACTCCCACGTGTTGCCCTCCAGAAGACGGCAGAGCTACAGTTGTTCACTGCAGCATTAAGCTGTTCCAGTCATTATGAAGTTACATGGGGCTTAATGTGAAAGAGCTTTTTTTTTTTTCTATTAACTCCTCTCAGTTTGTGATGGTTGTAGGTGAACTGGAACAAACCACTGCATGTTTTCACTTGCTTAGCTCAATCCTGTTCACCTACTGAACAAAGCCACCCTTCACCGCTCTCGTGTGCTGTTGACATCAGGGCACTTGTATTTCTTATGAGATCCTGTGTTTCCCAGCTGTGACCTGGAGTCAGCGACTAATCAAGATGAAGAGATAGTTCGGCTTTTCTGCCTCAGTCATTGCTCTCTAGGAATTGCTGTACTGTAGAACCCACAAGACGACCCACTTGTTTTCTGATGCTGATAATGAGGTTTCAGGCATTAGTGACCTATCTTGGATTCAAACCAATAGTCTACAGGTTTTCACCTCTACTATTGCCAATTTATTCACCGTTCCAGGCTCAGCTTGGTTTTGAAATGGAGCTTTTCAGTAAGAAATACAGATAAACCAGCTGTTCCTCGGGCAAATGTGTTACACAAAGATACTTAAACTCCTTAAATTAGCTAGTTTCATTGCAATGCTAGATTTTGGTTTGTGTTGTCTTAATTTCTCTTCCTGCAGCAAGTCTGTCAGGGGGAAGAGAAGAAACGGAAATCTGCTCAGTTCTTAAGTTTTGGGCATTTCTGAGCAATCTTCCTAAAAGAAATAAAGGCACATCTTGAACAGAAGACAAAAAATGTGTTGCTTTTTCTGAAGAGAGAATGGTATACAGCTTTTAAGGAAATGCCAGAATGACACTAAAATGCATTAAAGCTGTTATGGTTTTAGATGAGTGTGGTCATATGTGCCTGACTTCAGTAACTCTTGTAAAAGTTTACCTTCATGTCATTTAGGTCTCTTAAACTGCTAGTTCTTTCATGCGCAGGACAAGTCCAAACTCTGAACTGCTTAGAGGTGGAAGCAATAGCCCAACCAGTCCTTTTTTTTTTTTAGTGTTTTGCCTTTCCAATCCAGAGGAGTATCTCCATCCTAATAATCTTAGTAAAACAAAGTTTTTATGGCCTGCAAGGCAATTAATTGCAAAATGTTCCAGTTCCATATGCCTGATGATCACATCTGCTTATTTTTCTGCCCAAAATTCTCAAGCTGTCTTCTACCTGGATGACAGTCACTAAGAAGCTCTGCCTCACAGCTCCTTCCAGAATTCCCTTCTGCTGCGGTTCTCTAGCCTTGTGTCATCTTTTCTGTCTGCCTTGAATCAAGACTACAAAGTTAACTCCATAACTGTGTTGCAGCGTCAATACTGGATGGCTTGAGAGTTTGCTTGTAGGTCTTCTAACTGGGAAAATTTCAGAATAATGAATTGGTCAGTGAGATCCTCAAAGCACTCCTTACTTTAGGTCACGTGTCACGGAACCTTCATTCTGAGTGATAGAAAGTTGGAGAGGATTAGGGATTGAGTGGGTGGGTGGGTTGGTTGGTTGGTTCTGTCATTGTTTTTCCTCAATGGCAGTTCTTGTTGTGACTGGAATGTTTTGTGTCCAGGTTTATTGAAGTCATGTCAACATCTAGAGGTGTATTTAAATACTCATGGAATACTCAAGTATCTGAAGTATTGACAAGTATATTTTGTCTTCTTCTCAATGGTATTGTAAGATCTCTTTATAATCTCTTGATCTTTCATGTCCAGTACAGAATCCTCCACCTAGACCTGCATGCCTGCCACCCGTCCTCTCTGCTGCTTTCTTCCTGAAATTTCCCCCTTTTATTTGGTTTCTTTGTATGATCCAGCAGTGAAAATTCAAAGCATCAGCTTACCCTCTAGGCTTTGGCATCTGAACTTGGTCTGGCTGCCTGATGCAGCATCCAGCTGCATGATCTGGAGAAGGGAGGGGAAACCTGTCTTAAGTGGCAGAACACAGTGCTGGCAGGGCTGTCTGCCTGAACTGTGAAACCTCTGCTTGCCTTGCTTTTTCCTTCCCTGGTTTAAGGGAGGCTGTATCCTTCCTATGCTGTAACTGGTTGGTGAGGACCATGGTTTCCTAGGTAACAGGGAAACCTAAAAAAAAAAAAACCCACCACTTTTTTTTTTGGTTTTCTCCTAAAATCTTGACATTCTTTTAGTGCCCCTTTCTGCAAAATAACTTGTGTGGCCCAAGCTGATGCACCTTGCAGGAAGGATCAGAAACATGTTTTTCAATTATAACAGCAAAATTACAAAGGGTTTTGTAGTTTGGATGTTTGGTTTCCTGGGCTTTGCGCTGCGTAAGGGATGCTGCAGCGAATGCCTTGGTGAAGAGCTGCCATCTGGCTGGGGAGATTGGCCTCGCTGTGGTGGCTGCAGGTAATTCAACCACTTTCTTCCCCTCCTATCACTTACCTTGACCTGCATGGCTTAAAATAGCTCCCCACTCACTGTGCCTTCTGGTTAATACATTCAGCCGTTGTTTAGCTTTTGAGCTCCAACCAGCATGACACCCCTTCACCTTCCTCCTTTGAGTTTATTGCCATTTCTGACATCGTGAAGGTTGTAGCACAGCCTGACCCTCTCCAAGTTCCACTTAACTGAAAGCCTCATAAAGTCCATCAGGAATTAGCTGGCTGAAGAGGACCGGGCTGTGTGCACAACTCCACATCTCTTCAGAGGTGAGGACCAACACCTCCTCATCCCCTCCTGGGAGCTCCAGCTTGGCCTTCAGCAGGCACGGTGTGCCAGTAAGGAGGTGGGGCGGTTGTGAAGTCTCTTCTACTCACAATAGTTATCTTCTGTGCTTTAAACAATATATATACAGTCTTGAAAGCCATTGAGTGGTTGGTAGGTGGTAGGACTTAAGAGTCTTAAGGATGCTTTACCAGTATGAGTGGGAAAATGGGATTACCGGTGTGGTTTATGGTAACCTGTTGTTAAATTAACAATTCATTATAAACTGCTCCCCAGTCTGGGATGGGACTGTGTTTTTTATTGGCAAGAGATTTCCTCTACTGTGTCTTTTTTCTCTTCTATTTTTTCAAGACAGACCTCCAAGTTAGCTGTTATTTCAGAGGATTTTTTTAATATTGCTTATCTGATTATGATTAAGCAATCTGGTGTTTATAGCATACGCTTTGACCTTGATGTTAGTTCAGCTGGGCAAGGATATAAATGATGAAGAAATTCCTTAGCACGCTTACTCCATGGTATTTAAAATTAACTCTTTGATATGCTAGTCTAAAGTAGGGGCATTCTTTTTAAGACACGTGTTTTTTTAAAAAAGGTATGAGTTTAGCTGCTCTGGCTAAATTTAAAGGCTTGAAGTTTGGATTTTACTTTTTTTTTTTTAAGTGGCAAACTACTTGTTTCTGTGAACTGTGATCCAGAATTTAGTATTGTGACATTTACAGGCACACAGAATGAAATCAACATTGTGAAACAAAACTGACCTGTGGGAACTTCAGGCTTTAGTCTGTAAATCACAAAGTGCCATGAAAGGTACAGATCTAATACAGATTTGATAAAAGTTGATTTGCTTTAAGACTCATAAATAATGCAAGACTGTAATGAGTGGTATAACTTTCTTTTTCTGGATTTCCTTTTTTATTTTATTTTTTTCTCTCCATAAACCTCAGGGCATAGCTGCCTTGGTGCTATCTGTACAAACAGAAAAGCCTCCAAAAGCAGCTGCGCCTAAAGTGTTGATCTTTTAGCCAAATATTTCGTCTGTGTTTTCATCAACCAAAATTATCCTTAAAAAAAGAAAGAAGATTTCCAACACAAGGTGCTGCTGTCACAGTGGGCTGAGTGACACAGCATATCCCCAAGTTATAACTATATTGCAATAATAATGCTGATCAAACAGCAAAGTTTAAGGCAACTCACTATCAGCATGAAAAAACCTCCAACTAAAAAACCACCCTTAGTTTCTAACAAAGAGCAGTTGGGTGTTGTGTGCAGAACTGCCGAGTCAAAAGAGTTTTTTTAATATTCTGTAGCTCAAGGACTTGGCTCCTCTTCAAACATTTCAAACTACAGAAGGATGGGTAATCTTGCAAGTGAAGGTGCCCCCTCTAGGGGCAAAAATGTGGAAATTTATTAGAGCAGGTAAATTCAAAACAGGGGAGAAGCATTTGCTTGGGGAGTGAATACCTGAGGGTTTTTTAACCACAGTGAGAAGGGATTTCTGCTGTGATTTAGGATGCAGCTTCCTCAGCAACTCCGTTTCCTGGCTCACTGCAAGAGGTGACTGGTGTATGCAGCAGCTCTCTGCTTTCAGCTTCCTCTAATTCCTAAAACATTACAAAAAATGTGCTGCAGGTTTTCCGTGGTAGTTCTTGAAATATCTTTATAAAATGTGTCACGTGAAGAAGTCAGCTTGTATTTGTTACTTCAGTAAGTGCTACAATTCTTGAGCTGTTCTGTGCGTGTTGTACCGCCCCGGAAAGGGGGAATGCCGGGCACAGGGCAGCACAACGCTGCCCAGTCATCTTTAATATGATCACCCAGATTATCCCAATGAACCTCTCAGAAGTCTCAGGAAATAAAATTCACTCCTGAAACTTCAGGGCTTTGAATATGGGAGTTACAGCTGCTGTGCAAATATAAAGTATGTGCTGGGTGTCACTGCGCTGGTGGTGACTCCACACTCCGGCCGGAGCCACAGAGTTGTCTGACTTGGGTGGTCGTGTTTGTTTGTTCTGGCAGTGCTCACTAAAACGAGTCCTATATGAAAATGTTTCAGCAACTTTTGAATGCTTGAGAAGTTTTAAAAAAATAAAATAAAATCTTTCTTTCACAGCAGCCTTTGGTCTCTGCCATTTTGCCTCTTCACAACTCGGATTCAGGATCATGTAAATCATCCAAGTATCATTTTCTGGGTGCATGTTGACCTGAACATCAGGCTGTGCTGCCAGGGAAATATTCCTCTCTTAACTGACACAGGGAGAACATCTTCCTCCCTCGTCTCTTCCTTCCTGCTGCTTTTCAAATTTATTCTAGTTTACCTGGAGGGAGGGATGTGTTTGGCTTTTAGGGGATGTTTTCACTCAGCCCCAAGCTGAAAAGTTGAAGTTGTTTCCATGTGAAGACAGGGTGAAGCAATGAGAGCTTGAGATTTTTATATCAATTCTTTAAAGCCTGAATTCAGAGGGTTTGACAGTAAATACTTCTGAGCATGACCACTTCAATGGTAAATGTGAACTGCATTCATACTTTTTTTTCCCTCCCCCTCTCTTATCTCCTAAAGGTGCTCTTACAGAGTGTTACGATGAACTGGGCAACCGGTACCAGCTTCCTGTCTACTGCCTCGCCCCACCTATCAACATGATAGAGGAGAAGGGTGACCTGGAGACTCTGGATATTCCCGATCCCCCACCCAATTCAGGGCATGAATGCCAGCTTCGTTTGCGCCTGTCCACAGGCAAAGACCTCAAACTCATGGTCCGCAGCATGGACACGGTGTACCACATGAAGAGGCGGCTGCATGCGGTGGAGGGAGTGGAGCCGGGCAGCCAGCGCTGGTTCTTCTCAGGCAGACCCCTAGCAGACAAAATGAAACTGGAGGAGCTGAAAATCCCAAAGGACTATGTGGTGCAAGTCATCGTGAGCCAGCCCTTAGCAAATCCCACCCCAGTGGAAAACTGATTTCTGCTTGTTTATTGATTCTTCTTTCCTCCATCTCTGTCATGGGGTTTGTTTCCACCACCCTCTCTTCTTTCAGTTTGTCCTGCCAATGGATTGGTTCCAAGAAATGACCAGCAAAAATTCCATCTGTGATGGAGATCTGCAAAAACAAAACATAAAAAAGTAAACTGTCCTTTGGGGTTTGTGTGATCTCATATTTGACACAATGGCAAGCAGCACAGAGCAAGGGCAAAGGAAGAATCGGGAAGGGGAAGGGAAAAGAGAGGAGGTACAAAGAGGGAGGGAAGAGATTGTCATTCACTTAGACAATATAAATAGTAATGATTCTTAAAACTGTAGGTGGTGTCCTGATCCATGGAGCCAGAGCAACCGCGAGCACTTTTATTTGAAAAAGATTAAAAATTAAAAACTAACCAATTGATAAAATTTCATAGCGACACCACATACAGTTCGTGCAAGAATTGCAGCGCTCTGGGTAAGTCCCCTGCTGCCCGTTCACGGGGATCCCTTCTGGTTTGACCTTATTCACGTGCTTCACTCAGGCACCGCCAAGGCACAGCCAGCCCCGGGTGGCAGAGCTGGGCTCGGGGATCCATCTCCATCTCACGCTGGCAGCTCCTGGCGATGCTCAGACAAAGCAATTGTACATTCCAAGATGGCAACGCAGCCCTGTGCCATTGCTGGCTCCCGAGCTGGGAACGCAGCCTTTGGAGCCTTAGGCAATAACTTAGTCCTTGTATATTCTCATGTACTGTACTGTAAACTTACTTGCTACAAGACTGACTTAGCCTGGAGTTTACTGGCTGACAGGCACCTGAGTGTGTGCCTGCTGAGTTACTGTGTGTCCCTCAGATGATGAAAGCAAGCGTTGCTCGGACTCGCTAAGGAGAGTGGTGTGCTGGTTGGTGTGTGAGCATCAGGTGCATCACCTTTGTCAAATGGCACCCATCTAATAGCTCCAGGGTAAACTGCAGTTGCACCCAGATGCAATGGGTTGCAACTTCCCCTGCTCGGTTCCTGGAGGGCACAAAGCATGGAAGGGGGTAAGGAGGGCACAACAGCACATGGTTTCCAGCTTTTTGTGTGTGTGTGTGACATTTGAAGCAGCAGCTCTGGTGACTCTCCAGCCAGGACATCTGGAGGTATCCTCGCTGACGCGCCCGTGGCCCAGAGTGTGACAGTGGTGTTTCTCAGACAGTGCTTTCCCTTCAGAATGTAAGAGGATCCCTTTTGGCAAATGACAAATCCTTTTGTAGCCTCAAAAATCTGAATCGGAGAGTATTTTTTCTGGGGGGGGATGAATTGCTTGTTCCCTTAGAGATGCTCTCTGGCTGCTCTGCACCCTATCTGGTAATGCATTTGGTTGACATCAAATGGCCTGTTCCTTTTAAACGTGATTTCTAGTTTACTTGGTTTGTTTCAGCCATCATTGACTTCTCTTCTTCTGAAGTCAAACAGGCTATTCAGGTATGAATAGCCTATTTTTATTGGTTTCTGTCTTCCTTCTCTGAATCAATGGTCTAAAGCTACAGTTGTCCCAGCTCTTTCTCGTCTGCTAGTGAAGCTGGTGGGTTAGTGACAATTTAAAGCTTGTTACTTTTGCTCCTTCATTAATTCCATATAACTGAGTTTCTCAAACTCGAAGGGAGTTCTTGCTCCATGAGCATAAGCATAGATAGAGCCAGAATGAGTAGAAGTCACTTGCACAATTATCACAAGTCTTTCCCAGCAGGTGGAAGCAGGCACAGAATTTCCATTGATGGTTGGAAAACAGATCCACATTTTATATGCATTTCCCACCCTACCCCAAATAAATGCAGCTTTCTTTTTGGTCCCCATGCTGTATTAAGCCTGTGGTTTTCTGACAGCTCCTTTAGCCCAAACTTGGTACAGGATGACTGAAGTGCAGTGGCAGAGCTGTGTAAAAGCAAATGAATTCCCTGTTCTCATAAACACCAAAGTGACTTGGTTTTCTTTAAAAAGAAAAAACAAGAAAAAGATTAATTCAAAGCTTGATAAATACTAATCTATAACAAAAGTTTTCTATTGTGGAGGGGTTTTTTTAAAGACAAATACAATTTACTGTACTGGATTTTTGCAGCCAGATCTTTTGCATTCCAGAGGGGGAGAAGATATTTGATATATAAACAACTCAAAAGTCCCTTGGATTTTCACTGGGCAATGGATGGTTTCATGCCAGAGAGACACTTAATTGTCTGTTAAGGCATAACTTGCATCTCTATAAATGGCCCTTACGCTGTCATTTCCCTGCAGCCCTTTCTGGAAGGGGGGAAATGTGATAGATTTAGGAAAAGCAAACAGGAGTGACAGTTCTGTAACTGTGAACACTAAAACACTTTTTTTTTATAGGTTACATGATGATTTTTACTTTTTTTTCCTCTCTATTTTTCTTCAGGCAATTGTCACCATGTACTGGTTTTTGAGTGTGTAGGGTCAGGGAGAGCTCCTTTTCCTCTCCCCCCCTCTTAGCTGGAAAAGGTTCAGTTTTACTATGCTGTAACAGATGACCATGTTTTATTTTGATTGCTTTTATGTTGGGAAGCAAGGTGATGATCTGAAGGCCATGTCATGAGTGGGTTTTGAGTAGAACAGAGAGTTGTTTCATGAAAATACTGATTCCTCTAACAGCCTCCCCCCTTCTGTCCCTTAAGCACGTATCTCAAACTAAAATCATTGAATGGTAAAATGCTTTTATAGGTGACAGTGAAAACTTTCCAACCTCTTCTGTGTAAAATGACAGATGTACTAAGCACATACCCTGCTGGAAACAAATTTTACAAGATTTGTATTAGGAAAGAAGTCTAAGTTTCAATATATATTATTTAAAATATCAGTAATGAGGCATACAGCATGTTGACTAACATATCCCATGTATATAACTAGAGGTTGCAATATACAGTGAGAGAACAGTCATTTCTGTCTCTGAAATGCCTTGTCTTTGTCCTACAAGGTGCTCTTCGGTGCAAACACCAGCACAGGGGACTGGGCTGCTGCTCCTGTGGGACTCGTGCGTGTTCCTGGGGCAGAGTGGGGCTCCCCGTGCGCTGGGGAAGGCGGAAAGGCTTGTTGGAATTGCAGAGCAGGCACGGCTGAAGTGAGACTAATCAAGTACTAAACGGCTGGTTAGCTGCAGCCCAGTGGGTACTGGTGCAGGTCTGCGTGGTGGACACCAGTGGCTGCTCGCGGGGAGGTTGGGCAGCAGCACGCTGGAGGGGACATCTTTTTTATTTTGCAGCGTGAGTGTTGAGCTTGCAGCTCAGCGCCACCGGCAGCGTGTGGGCTTTGGTTGGGACTTTGGGGAGTTGCCCCACGCCCTGTGGTGGTGCCTTGGGTATAACTGAAGCAACACAACAGGCTTTTTAATGCACGCAGCCGTGAACTGCAATGCCAAGTGCAGATGAGTGAGGAGTAATAAGGTTTTCTTGTTTTATTTGTTAGACCCATCAGCCCTTTGTGTCATTTCTGATTAGCTCTGGCTAGGAACTGATCCCAGTAGACATTCTTTTACCATGTTAGTGACAGGTCTGTTCGATGTGATTCAGATTTTTATACTCTTTACTATTGCTTCTGCCTGACCCAGAAGTAATAACCTAATGAAAGTCCACACTCTTGAACAGCTTGAAGGGCAAAGAGGCATGAATGTGAATAGTCTGCTGGTGCAAGAGAGCACCAGAAAAGCCACTGTAAATGCTGTAGGTACGTCGATCGGTGCACTACAAAGGGATGCTCAGGATTGTCTTCCACAGCCAAGGGATAGCTGCTCCATCAGAGCATCCAGCTCCCAAAAATTTCATTGACTACCTTGGCTCTTTGTTCATCACAGTTTATTGGTGTCCTCTGCAGAAAACAGAGAATCACTGCACTGCAAGAACTTTTTTTTATTGTTTTCCAAAAGCCTTTGCTTCTCTGGATTTGGGAAATATTTTGGAAAACTAAGTGTGAGTCAGCAGTGTAAAAAGTTGGTTTTTTTAATAGACACCCCAATGCTAAAAGTAATAGTAACATCCCCAAGATCCTCACCCCAGGGGCAACCAAACCAAACCCAGCTCCTCTTTGCCTTTCACAGAAATTTCTGAAGTTGTTTTGGTGAGGAGAGGAAAGGGGTTCATTGGAGCAATGAGGCAACACATGGCAATGTGTATAACCTTTGGTAAAGCAGGCGGACAATTGATAAGATATTGCTGTAGTATGACATGACTCTGCGTATATATCCATTGTTAGTAAATAATGTAAAAACTTTTTTAAACAATTAAAAAAAAAAAATCTTTGTTATGATGGTGGGATGCTTTTAGCCGTGGAGTTTTGAAAGCTTTTTTGCTGTGTAAGTGTTGACAAATTGAATGCTGTATGTTTCTCCATTTCTGTCTCATTCAGACGCATAAGCGGTAGCTACATCTCTGACTCTTGATCTGTGTTTTACGAACGCTTTTCTATGTCCCTGTACATACATCCAAGACCCTGCACCTTATGCAGAGAATGTTTACATTTTTTTTGAAAAAAAAAGAGATTTTTGTTGGCTTTTTCACTGCACTGCTCAGATCCTGTTATGTTGAAATGAAAGTAGCCTCTGTTAGAAGAAGGGGCTATTTTTTTTCTTTGCCCTTCACCACTTCCCCTGCAATTCTGACTCCCTCCTCGATGGTGGCTGGCAGCTCTTGGACAGTTTGCACTCTCCTGGAGTAGGATGTTGGGGTATTTGAGAGAGGTGTTTTTGAAAGCTTGCTTTGGGTGGGGAGATGAGCTTTGTACGCTCTGCAACTTTCTTGGAAAAAGGAAGAAAAAAAAAAAAATCTTGTTTCAAACCCGCTATCTGTTGGTGGTCTGCCTTGAGAGTTAACTGCTCTAGGAAGCCTTGGAGTTAAACTTCCCAGCAACTGTGCTTCTGTCTTCTCCCAAAAAAGATGAATGTCCTGCTATTACATCTGCAGCTACAAACACTTCTGTTGGTTAATGACTGTATATACAAGTCTGCCTGCTTTAAGACTTTCCTTTTCATAAAGTGTTTTTGATTGCTCTGTTCTGCAAATGGCTCTCCTCTTCCATATTTCATCCGCTTAGATACTCTGTAGCTGTGTGTGTGTTGCTCTTGTTCATAGGAGATGGAGCTATAGCTCCCCTTCCAAGGGAGATACATGCCACTGAGCCTACAAAAGTCAAATAGTGGGAAGATGAGATGTTTTAACCAGCAGGTTTCTTACCATGGACTTTGAGACTTTTAACAAACGCGTCCGCTGGACTCTCTGTGAAAAGCTGTGTTCCTGCCCTCCAAGCAGGACCACTTGTTGGGTATTTATCCAGTAGAACTCTGTATATTTTACAGATGAAGACCATTCGATCAGAGCCATGGGGCAAATAGAGAACTTAAAATCCTGACTCCTGCCTTAAAACTTTTAGTTCATCTTGAGCTCCAAAAATTCTGCACCTGCTCATTCCCAAGTCTTTTTTTTTTTTTTTTTTTTTTCTTTAGGAATTTGAATCCAGTCAAAGGCTGGAGATAACTTAAGGAAATTTAAAAACAAAATCAATTTTAGCTGACAGTTATATTAAAATAACTAACTGGTCTTGTATTAAAAACCCTATTTGTGCCTCTTTTAAGTCCAGGGAATGTTGAAAAAGTGGAGGTGGCTTTTGAGCAATGATTGAAATGACTGCATTAGCTGGCAATTTGTAAGACACTTGCTTTCATGTGCTCTGAGCAAGAGACATCGGTTTGTGTCCTCTCTGCCTCATGGTAATGGCTTTCAAAGATGGCTGGTACCATCAAATTTGTACTTCTTGAATAAATATCTTCATTTTTATGGTAAAACCTTTTGTGTGCAGTTTGTGTGTGCCATGTAACAAATAACTCACACTATGTAGGGTCCAGTGCTAGATTGTTACTGACACAGGAAATCCACAGCTCCAAAGCTGCAGCAGAACAAGGCTGAGGGGATTCCAGGGCCGTGACCCTTTGTCGGTTTGGTTTTTTTTTTTTCCCCCCCAGTAACATTTCTAAAGTCTTTCAGAATCAAATATACCAGTTGTGTAAAACATGCTTTTTCCCCCTTGCTGGCTCCTTCAGTCAATGAAGAATTCTAGGCCAAGAGAAACATCGTGTAACTTTTTAAATGCATTATGTATCTTTATGTTGTACCTCTGTTTCTTGGTTGACATGTTGCCACAGCGTGTGCACATATTTTTAATCAACTGCAAAGCACAAGCAGGTTGTCTTTAGACTGTTAAATTATGGGATTTTTTTTTTGAACCTAGGGAGGATATTTTACTATTGAGAGCAAAACATCATGAACTTCTATTGGAAATGCTGTACAAAATTTCCTGTATTAAAAAAAAAAAAAAGAAACCCACCACATTCTCTTTCCCTTGCAATTAAAAAATAAAAGTAATCCTGGAAATGCCATGCCTTAAGAAATAAACTCAGTGTTGTTTTTCTTGTAAAACTTTTTCAATAGGATTTTTAATTCTGAGCTGCAGCTCTACAACTTTTTTCTTACCTCTCTGATACCCTAGAGAAACGTTTTGGTAATAATTTTGCTGTGTGACAACACTTTATCTTGCAAATGAGGTGTGCAGTCCGTGGAGAATGCAGGGCCTGGAGACATGCTCAGACATCCAGCAGGAACCTCCTCTGGGCCAGTTCCTGCGTCTGCAGATGCGCTTCTGGCTCCTTGCTGAACAGCGCAGAGTAATGGATCTGTGTAATTGTCCTATAATTACATTAACTGACGTGTTGTCTTAATTCAGGTCACCACTTTTATAGTCTTGATTAACTACCTATGGTATCAGAGGAGTAGGAATAATTTTCTGGAGGCTGCTTTGATCTAATATCACAACTAAACAGTTCAATTTTTTTAATCTTAGGATAATTTCATGGTAGAATTTGTGATGTGAGTTGCAAACAAAGCATGTGATTTTCCTGGGACTTTCTCCCTTTTATGCATATAAAAATATACATTTTAAAAATATAAATATAAATATGCATATTTTACATATATATTTTTATTCCTTTTATATATGCATAGATATATCACTTTTATATAAAATAGCCCCATTTTTAATATATATGTGGAATAGCAGGTGCAAAGGCTTGTTTGTAGCCATTTGTTCTGACCCATGAGACAGCCCTGCTTCCACCTCCCCCAGCACCGAGAAGAGGATTATAAAACTGCATGTGAGCTTTCTTTACCCAGCTCCTAGCTGAGCAACACGTGGTCGCGTGTCAAGCAGTAAGAGGGGTGTCCGCCTCACGTTGTGTGTGCATCCATGCCCATGCCACAGCACACCATCCTTCATGTGTACTTTGGTGTATGAAGTGGGCTGGGGAACTCCAGACTGACTGTTGACTGAAGCAAAACCCCAACAGGACGTGGATTCTAGGTCAGAAGTGCACAAGGGTTGAAATGCTCAGTCGCTACAAGCAGTGAAATCACGCTCTGCTTCACACCCTACAGCAGATGAGCCTAGGGGAGAAGACTCTGCATGACTTACAGACCTATGTTCTATAGATCAGTGTTTCTGTTCCTAATTAACATATTTAAGGTTTGTATTGTGTCTACATTCATACTTCATTGACCTATATCTTGCTATATGATGTTGCATAATGTGCTATAGCCAGCATGGGTTTCTGCCTCATGGTGCATGTCGCACCTGCACTCCTGGTCCTGTGACAAACTCCAGTTCCTTTCTGCTGGCTAAACTTGCATCCTTCTTTGGCTAACGCACCCATCCAACTTGGTCTGTGCCCCTGCAGCTAGTGCTGGGCTCGAGACAGCACTAAGGGAAATGGTCTTTAACCAGGGACCTGATTTTGCTGCTGCTTGTGCTGGGGCAACTGTCCTGGTCAGGGCAGAACCCCAGAGTCCATTGAGATGCTGTACAGAGCACCTGGCTGAAAGCTTGGGGTGCCTGGTCCCTCCAAATCTGGGCTAGAAATAGCAAGGTAACATGGCAAAGGCGTTGAGCACTTGGCTCTACAGAGAGTGGTTCGTTGTGTTCTCTCTTGCTCTGAATAATTCTGGAAAGTTTGAATTTCAGCCATGTGGTTTATTTTCTCTGGCCTCAGAGCAGTTGCAAAGGTTTGAGAAGGGGGATGCTACCTTACAGGCATGATGAAACCTCCTTCCCTGGGAAGTCAGTGGCAGCTCTTCAAGACTGGCACTTTCTTTTTTAATTAGGCCCTTATGCTGCAGCCACAGTGCTTTGTTAGGCAAGCTCTCTAATGGCAAAGATTTCGGAGGAGGCTCGATGATGTGATGCCCTGTAAGGTGTAAAGGATAAAGGGGAAATAATTTCACTGGATGGCCGTACCCAAAGGGTAAACAGTCAATATTTAGCTCAAGAAATAAAACCTCATCTCTTGCTTTCCTTCCACATGGACTTAATTAGGTGATTTCGTTAATAAAGCACACAGCGTTTCCTGTCCTTGGGCTGCTCTTCAGAGTGTGGATGTAGGGAGCTGCCCGAGCCTGGAGCACGCAGGTGTGGGATGCAGAGCAGAAAGCATGGCAACAGAAAGCTGCCACCTCATGTGGCTCCAGCCTTGGAGACCAATCTGCCCCCTTTCAAATCAGCCTGGCTTTGTGTGTGTCTGAACGTGGCAAAACAACAGCGCCTGGGAGGAACGCTCTCGCTAAACCACTGTGTAACGCAGGGGACAGGAAGAGGTTGTATCTGAAACACCAAAAAGACACACCTATTGTAGACAGGGGAGGACAACACTAACATCAGGCTTCATCCTGGGGATAGTGGTAAGGCTCAAGGCTGAAGGTTTTATCAGTCCTTCCTTGTCCTCGGACACCAGTCCCTGGTGCTCACCTTGGCAGAGCAGTGGTGATGTGTAAGGGAGAAAACGGAACAGGCAATTGCTCTGATTTATTTACTCTATGCAAGTTTGGTGCATGTATCTGGCAGTTGTAAGCTGAGCCCAGAGGGATGGAAAAGTGAGGCCGTGTTGTTCCCAGTGGGGTAAAGGGTTCCTATTGATCTCTTAGGAGTTCACTGGCCCTGCTGGGAGGCTACTCATGACCCCTTTCTTTTTGTTGTTGTCAATACAGAAGACCGCAAACATCTTGCATTCCCTGTGGTTCAGTTGCTGGGTTGAGAGAGGAGTTAGATGCCTAGCTTAGCAAGGCGGCCATGCCGTGTAAACAGTTATTTCAGAGAAAGATCTTGAGTCCAGGCTCTCGTCCCCTTCCTCCAACTTCCTCTAGTTTCCCAACTGACTCAGGAAAACTTGGTTTCCACCAATTGCCTCTGGCTCATCCCAAACAAGTTACAGGCTCACAGGGCACCTCCCTGGCACATGGCTGTTTCTCTGCCATTTGTAATAAGTTGCAGATGTTGGAGTGATTCGTAACAGCTGGAGTTACAATGTGGAAGGGGGAGCCGGGTGCCTTCATGGCTGTGTCACAGACGTGCTGCTTCTGCTTAAAGTGGCCTTTTAATTGGACAGCCTCAGGATGAAAGGACAGGATCAGTGCAACTCAGGGCTGAAACAGCTTGTTCCAGGAAACTACTATTAGAGCATTAGAGAACTATCCACGGGCCCTGAGCAGGATGGAGGCTTTGATACCTTGCTGCACCACTTAACCACACAGGAAACAGGCTGCAAGCCCTGCAGGGCTTTCAGGAGAGATGCAACAACTGCCTGTAACAAATAATTGAAGAGGATGCTGCTGGTGGAACATAGTGGAGGAGAATTATCACTAAAAACAATGACCCAGGAACCTAGTGGCAGAAAGGAGGAGAAAGAGAAGCGGTCTCTCTTGGTTACTAATGGCTGCCTTCCTAAATGTGCTCCTGGAGCACATGCTGAGATGCTGAGGTCATGAGGATGTTGTGAAGCTGAGATAGAGACACAAGTTGTCTACAGTCTATTAATGACTGATTCCCTACCAGTGTAGCTGTGGGTGGTCATTAATCAGAGAGTACTTCAGAACAGGGAGGGATTTGAAAGAGCACCAGTGACCAGACAGGGGCAAAGGTGAGCTGGTGGCAAAAGCAAATTGGCAAGGGATGCGTGTGTGCACCTCTGTAATGAGGACTGTGTCAATGCAGAGCTGGAGGGGAGGTGCTGTTACCAGCTTTGTTCCCTTTCTGGTTGCAGAGAGCTGCTCCCTGCTGTGGGCAGGGATGGGTGAGATCCCTGTATCCTCTCCTTGGAACCTGAAACTAGTTTAAGGTGAAAATGAGGGGTCCACCAGAGGAAAGAAAGAACTTCCCCTATGGCTCTTACCTGGCATCGTCATCTTCATGGCACGAGCATAAGCCAAGGCATGGCAATCACAATGTTTCTAGGATTTTCCAGCTCTGAGTGTATCCCACCAAGGTAACCCCCTGGCCAGGTGCTCGTGAGAATGGACTGCAGAGAGCTTGAAAAACAGTAAGACTTTGCCACAAGCAAACTCAGAAGAAAATGGCTTTAATAAAGGTGCTTCTGTCAGTCCTGTTCACCTCCTCCCATTAAAGTCTCCTCTGACAGAGGAATAAGCTTGGTTTACCCCCAAACAATTATTTATTCCTGTTGCTATCTTACTGTTAAAATGTTTTCAATTCATACTGTGCAGTAAGTCACTGAAGACCCGCTGCTGAAGTCAACAGGGAGAAAACTCAGGCTTGAGGAAGAAGTAGCTGTGGGCTGCAGTGCAAAATGAATCCCAGGGATTAATTTTTAATTTAGGGGCATTTTCATGGCCTATTTTAATGGTAATTTCTCTAATTTTACCTGATCTCTAAGTATATCAAAGTCCTTGAATGTTTTCTTAAGCTCTTCTTTCTGGATGTGGAAGAGAAACCTTGTGGCTTCAAACTTGTTAAAATCACTACTATCCCCATCTATGTCCAGCAGTTGAAAGGCAGGTCCCACATGCCCATGGATGAACAGCTTTTCAAGATGGTTCTGTTTTGGGGCAGAAAGGTTTAGAAGCAGATGATAAGCACTGATTTCCTGCATGGAAAGAATACGTGGAATCCAGAGAATAAAGGTGACCTTCCACTCACCATGCCTGCAGGAAATACCAAAACCCTGGTGCTTCCTGCCATGGAGCCACGTGGGAGCACATGGCTGCTGCCAGCTGGGTTTGGGCTGTGCCAGGGAAAGCTAGCAGCAGCCAGCTGAGCTCCAACGCTGCTTTGTGAGGACCTTTCCCATCCTCCAGTGTGCTGGATGACTTGCAGGGCTAGGTTCTGCGGTTGGCTGCTCTCTTTCCTGCCTCGCTGCATCCTGCAGGCAGCAGCCCCTAGTGCTGGCCCTCAGCTGGGTGGCCGGTCCAGAGCAGAGCTGCAGGAGACACTCAACAGCGAGGCTGAGCTCTGAGCGTGACTCTGGCTTTACCACCCCCCTCCCTTACCACAGCCTGCTGCTCTCGCCGCTTTTCCCTGAAAAGGCACCAGCCTCTTCTCGGGGCTGTAGGCGATGCCAAGCAGGCTGAAGAAGGGCATCAGCATGTGCTGCACCCACAGGCTAGCAACAACTGATGGGTCAAAGCAGATGCTTTGATGATCTCTTCCCCACAGGTAGATGCCAAGAGCTTTTTTTTTTTGCAGAACTAAGATGGACACCTGAGGTAGGAGGAATATTTAGATGGTTCTTACCTTGCTAAAGGTTCAGGAGTAGATTAATTTCAGGAGAGCAAGGTTGGCATTAACAGGGGGGCTGCTTGTTTCCCTGCTTTTCTTTTCTATGCAGCAGCGCAGACTCAGGAACCTCTCCATCGCACGTATACCATGGGTGTAGATCAGCTCCAGTGAGCTGCTTCCCTTTATGGGGGTGTTGGATGGTGCAAATGTCCCTGTACCAACTCCAGGACCTTCAGGGCACACACCTCATGGGGCAGGAGGATGAATGCCACCATGCAGAACTCATTAAAGGAATCCTCCCACACACACACTTTGGTCCAGCAAATCAAACAGCAGCATGATCTGGTCCTTTTTCGGGTCAGTCACATAACAGAGAAAGCAATAAAAGTGCAGATCTGGAAAACAGTGAGCTCTCAGGCACCGTCTGCACAGAGCCGTGAGCAATAATTAGCAGGATTTATTTTATTTTAAATGCCCATTGATCCCAAACAGGTTGCACAGGCAATTAAAACACAGTAGCAGACAAGAGATACTGTTCAGAATTAATAGACATTATTAATAAGATGGCCTGATTTACAAAAGGGGCATAGGTGATTTCTCCATGGAAGGCAATGTTAGAGTGGTCGTAATTTTCTGTCTTTCTTCTCTTCCACCCCACCCCTGGAGGAAGAAAGGACTTTTCCAACAAATCAGAAATATTTGGAAAAGAACCCATTTTACTTTTGGAGGTGTCACTTTTAACTCACTAGCAATTATTTTTAGTCTGATTTAATCTTCTCCAGTGCAACTGAAGAGCCAAACCTCCAGATCCAGCATTTCCCTCAAACTTCCCCAAGTATGAACACCGAAGACAAACAGCCCCTGTGAAAAAAAAAAATCAACTCTGCAGCCTGCTCTGATTTTGCTACCCTTAAATCTCTGCCAGTGGAGTAAATCAATGGGAAGAGGTGTCATTTGAGCTGGAGCACCATGGGGGTTTTGCAAAAACATGGGAATAGCCTGAAGAACTGCAGGCGGGAGGTGGGGAAGCTGTGAACCAGCAGACGGGGGGTTGCAAACAGCCTCGTGTGGAGGACACTTTTGGCAAGAAACCTACCTGCTTTCTAACACAGAGCACGATCAGTTTAGGGGAAGGATTACATGATGAGGTTGCTGCAGTATTGAGGAATTAGCTTCAGTGAGCCAGAAATCCATTCTCACCCCATGTTCCTGGCATCTTGCTTGCACAGCTGTGAAGATCTCCTTTATGGCTGGCCTGGGTTTTTCCTGTGTCGATTGTCTGCTCGTTGTGCCAGGACCTGGTTATCATGTTTGTACAATACTAGCAAGCCAGACCTGGGGGCTTCACGTGCTGCTGGCGTGCAGAGGACAGTAATACCATAAAATCAAACAGGTTTCATAGTCTCTTGAACCCTTCTCTGTGTAACAAACAGGGAAGAAGGCAGTGTAAGAAGGAAGGGGAAAGAAGTATCTTCAATAAGAGCTGAAAATGCATTTCAGTGGCTCTGCATGGCCCCCTTAGCTGTACATATTTCAGAAGCTGATGCAGGAGTAGCCAGGCCATGTAACCTTCCAGAGCAGCCAGGGCATGACTGAGCAAGGAGGACATGGTGATACACGCGGCACCTGAAAGCTTTCTGGGATATTGCCAAGCATTTGTATTAACCAAGCTGCTAGTTAATTAGTACTACAGAGTGCTGCATTTGCTGTAACATCTGAAGCCCAATATTTGTAATGTCTGTGATCTCCGGTTCTAAATCCTAAGTGAGGCAGTTTTCTCTGTATCTGTTTCCTAAACATTACATAGGGTCTGTAATCTTAGAGCATTAAGTCCAATCTCATTTTCAGAAGCACTTACTTCAGGTTCAGGTAAGTCTTTCAATGGATATCCAGGGTCTGGAAATACTCTGCCGGTGCCGTAGCATTTTTTAATGACAACTCTTCATTTAAATGCAGACGCTGCAGACAACACCCAGATTTCAGCTGCATCTCGGTTGGCTGTGGAAGATCAGCAAAGCAGAATTAGCACCGTGGCAATGACCCTTCAAGAAGGAAAATTCTGCCCTAGATCTGTCTCGCAACTTCAATGCTTTTCCCACATGTTCAAGAATTCCCCTCAGATGGGGAGTCAAAGGCTCCCCTTCCATTCAGCATTAAAACTTAACACATACTAAAATCAAGTGACGGGAATCACTCTTACCATGCTCAAGAGCATTAAATCTGGTGAAATGTGCAAGATAGCACAACTTAATGATTTATTTTAGACTGTAATGTAAATATCAACCTCAGACAAGCGGTACCCCGAAGTCTGTTGGTCTGTGCTGAGGTCCTACACAGCAGCCACTGCAGGGCTTTGCTTTTCCTCTTAGCCCAGGGCTTTGATGTTTCTAGTTTCCGGTACCTGACAGTGTCCTGTGCAATGTCCTGGGAGCTCAGGGAGGGCTGCTTTTGAATGCCCAGTTTCTTGCTCAGGTTAGCTGTTAGGAAAATGAACTGCTCTTATATTTATAAAAAGTGTTTATCACCCTTTTCTTTTCCAACCCAGAAAAAGTCCAATGCAGCACATCAATAACCATTGAAAATGCTCTTTATTCCTTACCCCTAACCTATGCCAGCAATAATACTAAGAAGATTGAACTGCACTGGCTTACTTTGGTCAACAGACTCTGTAACCCAACATTTAAAATGTGGAGCTGTATGTAGCCTTGCAGTCAGGGCAGCAGTTTCTTCTGGGGTTGTAATGCTGAGCACAAGCTCAGCTCTGCTGTGATGTGCTGCTGAGGACTGTGCTGACCGCTTTGAGCAGCGGTGGTGAACACAGCGGTGATGTCCATAGGATCAGGTGTGCTCTCGTGAGCCTGCAGCAGATTTACAAAGTTGCTTTTCTTCAGTTTATAGTCTCTTATTTATCACTTGGCAAGCAGTAAGAAGAAGTAACCCATAGGTAGATGAGGTAATTAACCTGGTTGGTGATTTGGTTTGATGCCTGTGAGCTTTCTGCAAGCAATGGGTGGAAAGAATCCAAACATCTGTTTCCCTTTGGCTACGGAGCCAACAGATAGTAAATCTGCTTATAGGGTATCAAGTGGTGGATAAAAAATGCCACAGCCCTCACAGTGCTCTGCTGAACACGAGTTGCTCAGAATCTCAAAGGGCTAACTTGAGTTTGCAATATTTATGCCAGCAAAGAAATCATGTCTCTGAGCCCTGATCTGATCCAATAGTCTATCGGGCATCTGCTTACTCTGCAAGCCCTTTGGCACAGGATTTATCTTGGATTCCATATCTCTACAGCACTCAGTAAGGACAGATACCCCCCGTTCATTCCCAGAGCTCTTGTATGGGCAATTACAAAGATGACAAACACTTTTTAGAGAGGCGGATGACAGAACGGGGGCAATGGCCACAGGAAGCAGTTTAGGAGATCCAGTGGGACATTAGGAAAGCCCTTCTTCAGGATGGTGGTATGCCCTGTGTATTCTAGGGCGTACCATACCAGGGAGCTAATGACAAATCACCAAGGCCAGAAGTTCTCAAAGCGAAATGCTTTAGTGTTGCCTGCATCGCACATCAGGATGGAGGGCGCAAATGCACCCCCTCTCCTGCCTCCACCCTCGGCTCGTTGATGGGACACGTCCCATACGTGGGGCAAAATACACATGCTGGTGTGAGTGGTGTTGGAATCACTGAGGTTTGCGTGGACAACCATTGACCACCAAATCCTCAGCTGCAAGCAGAGATACAGTGAAGCAAGGCTGCATCGTCGGGTATTTCCCCTAGATGTCCCCATTTAATACTTGATTTCAAGTCGGTATTCAGAGGATTTGAGGTTTTGCCAGGGAGAGGGTGAAAACCTTGACACTTGACACCAGATGGGTCACATCTTCTCTAAAGCGAATTCATGGTGGGTGCCCACGGTGCTGATACACTCAAATTTCTGCTGCTGGGAGGTTTAAAAATATTTGCGTTCAGCTGTTTGCACATGAGATGGATGAGGAGAAGAGGGAAACATCCCTCTGTTGCGGAGGTGTGTAGGATCATGCTTTTACACTCAGAGATGCATCTCTTTGCTCGGCCCCCAGCAGCACAGCCCATGAGGTGAAGCACAGCCCATGCAGTCATGCTCGCCATGCTCCATATCCCAGGCTGCACAGGCGGGAACAGGACAGCAGCCACTGAGGAGTTTCAGAACTTTCTTTACAGGTCTTCAACGTTATTTGTATTTATCATCATCCTCTGATGCTCTGGCCTCCTCCTTCCTGTGCTGAAGAGGAGGTGATAGGTTACTCAAAATATGTGGGCCAAAGAGTGGCAGTGAATGGATTTAAATCTGGATGGTGGCCAGTCACAAGTGGTGTTCCCCAGGATTTAGTATTGGGGCCAGTTCTGTTTAATATCTTTATCAATGATCGGATGAGGAGATCGAGTGCACCCTCAGTAAGTTTGCAGATGACACCAAGCTCGGCAGGAATGTTGATCTGCTTGAGGGTAGGAAGGCTCTACAGAGGGATCTGGACAGGCTGGATCAATGGCCTGAGGTCAATGGTATATGGTTCAACAAGGCCAAGTGCTGGATCCTGCACTTGGGTCACCACAACCCCAGGCAATGCTACAGGCCTGGGGAAGAGTGGCTGGAAAGCTGCCAGATGGAAAAGGATCTGAGGGTGTTGGCCGACATGCAGCTGAAGATGAGCCAGTGTGTGCCCAGGTGACCAAGGCCGACAACATCCTGGCTTAGATAAGCAATAGTGTGACCAGCAGAACTAGGGAGCTGATCATTCTCTTGTACTCTACAATGATGAGGCTACACCTCAAATATTGGGTTCAGTTTTGGACCCCTCGCTAAAAGAAAGACATTGAGGTGCTGGAGCATGTCCAAAGAAGGGCAATAAATCTGGTGAAGGGTCTAGAGAACAAGTCTGGTAAGGAACAGCTGAGGGATCTGGAGTTGTTTAGCCTGGAGTCAAGGAGGCTCAGGGGAGACCTTTTTGCCCTCTACAACTCCCTGAAATGAGGTTGCAGCCAGGTGGGCATCGATCTCTCCTCCCAAGGAACAAGTCATAGACAAAAGGAACCAGCCTCGAGTTGTGCCAGGGAAGGTTTAGGTTGGACATTAGGAAAAATTTCTTCCCTGTGAAGTTTGTCAAGCCCTGGAGCAGGCTGTCCAGGGAAGTGGTGGAGTCACCATCCCTGGAGGGATTGAAAAGCTGTGTAGGTGCAGTGCTGAGGGACATGGCTTAATGGTGACTTGGCAGTGCTGAATTAATGGTCTGGATGATCTTAAAGGTCTTTTCCAACTTGAACGATCCTATGATTCTGTGACTCCGTGCCACAGGGACAAGACTGACCGGGTGAGCTGAACCGAGCCGGGCTGCAGCACACAACGCTACGCTGAGCCGAGCCGA
>JAAGNO010014288.1:0-17534 GCA_033439905.1 Ceryle rudis | reverse complement strand
TTCTTTCTTTCTTTCTTTCTTTCTTTCTTTCTTTCTTTCTTTCTTTCTTTCTTTCTTTCTTTCTTTCTTTCTTTTTGGTTGGTTTTGGTTGGTTGGTTTTGTTTGGTTGGTTTTTTGTTTTGCTTGTTGGATTTTGGTTTGGTTTTCGTCTTTTTTTTTTTTCCTTGTAAGGTCAAGGCTTTTCCATGTAAAACAAAATGGAAAAAGTAACTTTTGGAAAGATGCTGTAAAGTGTCCAAGTGTCTTCCTGTGGGTGGGAATAGGCTGTCTAATTCGATGGACAAACTGCCTTGCTGTACCGTGTGCAGTATTTCTGTAAGAACTTCAAATGTCTGGTATTTGATGGTACTTTTCTAGGCTGAACTGACCCTTCCTGAATTACGAGACCCACTGTATTTTTATAACATAGGCACTATCAAGGGGCGTAGACTGATGGTATGTTTGACTGAACTTTTGGTTTATAAGTTGAAGCAACTTGTGAAAGAGCCTGCAAAGACTCTTTGATGTTCAATGATAGTGCCTCCAAGATTGAAGGGGGGGTGGGAGAGATGGCAGAAGCAGCGCGTGTCTGTGAATTCAAGATAGGCCAGACAGCAAATTAAATGTAGAGAATAAATGCCCCAAAGGATTTATCCGTATTGCAAAATTACACTGTGTTAGAACACGTTAATTAAGGTGATAGAAAGCACTTAGTGTAGACAAGAACTGTCATGTTTGGCAGGTGGGTTACCTTGGGTCAACAGAAAAAAATCTTGAACATAGTAGTCTTTGTTTATATTGACTATTACATTAAGCATTACGCGTTAATCAATTAACATAATGCATTTTCCCAGTGTAGGCAAGCCCAAGGAAGGTTTGGGTTGTATTTGAGACACCGACACTTAATGAAGTTAACAGGCCAATGTTTATATGTTTTAAAGTCCCCCGAGAAGTAATTAGAGGGATAGAAGCTCTCCTCTTTCTTTAATGTTACTCTCAGTTTCCTTCCTCTTCATTTCACTCGTCTTGTTTCTTAATTCCCAGTTGCCACAAGATGGGGGGAACAATGGACTTGCTTTTTCTTTCCTCCAAGTCACAACACTGTTGGCAGGAGAGGGGCACATCTGAAAGCTGCTTCTCTTCTCAGCCTGGCAACCAGCGTGCTTTTCTCCCAGGTCTGACGAGCACTTAGGCATACGAATGGTTTCAAACAAAATACATTACGTGTGTGGACTTAAATACCGGCTGACCAAGAGCCCAGGTATTTCATCCTGAACTCACTGAGGTCAACAACAAATTTTCTGGTGATTGCAACGGTGCAGGCTGTGGCCTTAGGTGCTTTTCCAAAGCCTTTCAAACCAATCAATAGATTCTAAGGGTTGTTATATGACGCCCTCAGACAGAAGCAGAAACACAGTCACTTTGGTCTGGACACAGGAGTTGATTCAGAGGCTGGCCTCTCAAGGAATTTGACTTTTATATTTGTATGACAGAAAAAAAATTCTGAAGAGACCTCCGGAGCAAGGGAACCATTCATGTTTCCAATAACATGTGCCCTTGCACGATTCTGAACGATTGGTGGGAGGGAGCAGAGAGTCCATTGTACTTTCTGTTTGCTCAGTGACAGCTTAATGGCACAGACATTGCTGTGCCTGCAAAAATTTCACCGTGCCTCCAGAGTGCTCTGTGTGTCATAGGAATACGTCTGTTATTTGAACTGCATTGATTTTTCGAGACCCTACGCATTAATGCAAGGCATGCCCTACTGCCAGGGTTCCCGCTGCGATGAAATACCACAGCAGTATTTAGCAGGCACAATGTACGTCTCGCCGTGGAGTACAGAAACACTGACTTTCCTACCCCACGACCAGCGAGTTACAATGAGTGCATTGAGCTTGTAACAAAGCACTGCCATGTGTCGTGCCTCTTGGAGAGGCCCCACTCCACAGACAGGCCTGTTTAAACGGTAGGTGAGGATGCAGATCTGTCTCTGTGTTACAAACACTGAGTAGCGGGAGGGAGAGCGACGCCAAATAGAGCTTGCACAGACTGAAAAAATAAACTCCCTCTAAACTTTGGAGACAAAGAGAAATAAAAAATCTTCCCAAACAATGTGTCACAAACCGCTTTCTATCTGAGAGACTTGCATGAACAAACCCATCATTCCATGTAGCATGGGCCTGGCATATCTGTACAGGACCCTCCCCAAGATTCACCTCTGCTGATAGGTGTGTCCTTGCTTTAAGGTCAGTTTCAGCTTAACGTTCAGAAAAAACCCAAAGTTTCATTTTAATGTTCAGTTAAAAACTGAAGCACTGAATGTAATCGTGATTAAAACAAAGTCTGATGCCTTCTGCTTCATGGAAGACAGCTTCCATCTGGCTGTGGCAGAAAGTCCTGGGCTTTACGGGAAGAGATTGTGCATGATTCTGCAAGATCACTGCTGTCACATAGGTCTTGGTCTGTCCCGCTGAACGCAATAAGCAGAAATAGCAGAGGTTTATAACTTTAAAAATATCTCAAGTTTATGATTAACTACAGTGAAATACTTGCTTTTTTTTTTTTTTTTTCCTATGGGAACGATACTAGCTGCTGTTCAAAAGTCCAAGCATTTCTGTCCAAAATTAGGTACAAACATTTCAGACCTGTTGTTTAAAGCACAAGCAGCCTGAACCGATCTAAGCTTAAAATTGTACCGTCTGACATTTGTGTCCTTGTGCAAATGTCAATCCGTTTTTTGAAAGTGGACTTGTAGATTTAAACACGTTTCAATGAAAACGGGCACTTCCCTTTCTGCTCTTCCTCTGACTTTAGTCAGGTTCCTGCAAAGTTTCTGCAACACTGGCCTGAAGATAGCACATTGATTGTTCCTGCCGTCACAAGTTTCTAATGTTGTTTTTCCAAACAGCAAGTTCAGATTTTGCCTAAGAGCAGGCCTTTCCAGACTTTTATGCAAAACAGGTGTCTGAGACCTGTTGCTGTATTTCTAGAGCATGACCTCAGCAAATTCGAGAATCTAATTTTGACATGAGTAGGAACCTCATGATTTGTCTGAGCAAGATCCAAGGAGGCAGAAATTACTGGATATGATGCTCCAAGCCAGACTGAAAAAGGCATTTTTGGTGGAAGACCTATTATCTTAAAACATTAAACTGTCATTCTTCTCAGAAAAGAGTCTTGGGTTAGAAAAAAACCTCTTTTTCCTTAGTAACTGTCAGAATGCAATTCCTGCTTTTCATATTGTTCGAGAGCAAAACCAGGTATGATTCTGTCTTCAAGCTGCCATTGGCAGGAAGCCATTGCAAATCATAGCCAGATTAAAAAAAGAACAGTGAGATTTAGCCACGCATTTTCCTCCATGTTGTCAAAATAAAAATCCTGTCAGAAGTGAGTTTAGATTTCCATGGTCTGAATAACCCTGGTTTTTAGTAAAGCACCTTTGGTGACAGCATTTGAATCGTTAGCTGGGGCTGGAGCGTGTTGGGCATCTCAGCAGGTAGTGCCACACTGCAGTGCCAGCCAGCAGAGAGCCAGAGGCAGAAGCCTCTTTCTGTGTCATCATGTGAATGATTTTTCTCCTGAGCGCAGAGGTGATCAGTTGTTTTCCACTGGGATTGTCTGTCCTCTTTCATATTTGTCTCTCATACTAGAAAAAGTCCAGCATGTCTTCACTGCTCTTGCCCGAACCTGTCCTCCCCTTCAACACTTGGTAATAAAAGACCCTATTGTACCTCTGGGTACAGCCAGGAGTCATGCTCTTCTACTGTTTTCTTCTTTGCCCTGTGATTGGAGAGGCTTTCCAGAAGCACACCTCCCACCCAAGACAGCCAAGTGTTCTTATCATCCAAAGGAGAAATGACCCTTGGATTTTTGACTATGGCATTGAACGTGCATTTGTTACATTTATGAAAGTCCTACATGCTTCAGATGCTTGATGGGTTATTACCACGGTTATTAACCCTATTTTTTGTCGTTGTTGTTATTTCAGGGGTGATGTTAGGATGGTGAGCATTCCATAGTCAATGTATAGGCAAATCTGCTCGATCAGCTACTACAGGTTGCGTTGAGGAGGAACTTACCTTGGTGCCATAATTTATTTTCCTATGCTGGATTTATCTTCACAACGATTGTCAGTTCATGTTCAGTGAGAGGACAAGTAGGTGTCTCTGCCTGTAGCATATCTGTGTTTAAAATCATGTGGGAATTATGGTGTGCAAGAGAGCTTCCTCCTTAAACTGTCAGCCAAAAGCATGTTTTGGTGTGTGGCTAGCCATCCTTAAAACCCTTCCTTGAATTTTTCTGCACAACCACATAGTCAGCAGACACACTGTTCACATCTCGGAGACATTTTTAGTCTCACCAGCAATCCGTTTGTTTCCTTTTGGCTCTCCCACTGATTCATGTGCTTCCTAAAATAGCGAGCACTATCTCTGTTCTGTTGTGACAAGTTACAAAAGAATTAGCAACATCAGTTTAGCACCAAGCAATATGAATCACATCCTACGCTTGGATGTGCTTGGATTTCAACCGTAAGACTCCATCCAATTGCAAATTACCACTGTTTTTGAAAGACCTCTTAGTCTTTGCAGGGTGTAAAGCCACAGACCATGATTCTGCATTGTTATTCTTTTCAGCCATGGATTTTTCTTGCAAATACTTCTCAACATAGTTCAGACCAGCCTCGATGGATTAAAGAAAAAGGCCAAATACTCGAGAGAAGAACAAATAATGTCTATTGCAATGGAGCCGGAGGTGATCACAGTGGATAAAAAAGACGAGACCTTTCCTGCTCTCAGTGCCTGGGACCTGTAACCCCAGTAACAAAGGCTATCAACACTTCACAACGTCCTCAGCTCACATGTTCAAACTTCATTTTAGTACGGCATATACACAAGTGCATATGGGTGTCTCTGTGTGGTTCTTAAGTTATTTATACGGTGTATTACAGTATAGATGCAGTTTACGTGTGGAGGAATTAACCTGGGATCCCAAGTACTTATTGACAGGTTCACTTTCTTGCTCAGGTCTGACACGATGAACAGCAGCACTCTGTGCTAGCTGAGCTCTGCTGAATGAACAAATAGCATGGGAGGTCTTGTCTGTTGGGCTAGGCATTTCATAGAAGCCAGGGGCAAGAGTCATCATTGCATGCCGAATCGCTGCAGCTCAGGATCCGGTGCTACAGCCAACTGAACAGCTCTTTTCAGATAGTGTTTTAAACCTGGCTCTCTGCAATAACGAATTAATGAGGTCTTTTAATGCAAGATTCATGCTAATGAAGCCTCCAGGCAAAAGACAGATCCCGCCACATGCCCTTCCAGTCTGGAGAAGTTACAGCGAGGTGCAGCTTCCCTGCATAACAATGTAAATCCCCAGATGACAGCAAAGATTTCAGTAAAACTTGTCAGCAAGATCAACTTGTCCAGCCATTTCAACAAGGGACCTGTAGTTCCAGATTTTGTTGTTACCCTGTTGTGTGGCTTTGGGCAGACTGCATAACTCTGCCTAAGTGTCTCATATGTAGGATGTGGTCAGGTAGTCAGGCACTCCACCAGGATGAGGCAAGAGACTTGTTTGCACTTAACCCTTTATCACTGTAGGCCGTCTAAGAACTTTTCATATAGCTATAAGTTGTTAGAAGGCTCTTGGGTAAGATGAGGGAGAGCTGTTTCTGGGGTATTCTTCCAGCTGAGGGTTCAGCTGCTGAGAGGTCCAAAACCTAGAGAAAGTAAGCTCTCTGTATGCTTCAGTTCTTAACTACATATACCACAGTGACGCTTTCTTGGCTATGAGTGACAGTGTGACAGAATGAGACAACTTGACAGTGATGCCCTCAGTCTCCAAGCACCTGGTATGCGCCAGGGCTCACCCCAGCAGCTGATATCTGAAGACCCATTTGCCTCACTTGTGCCAGTGCTTCCAAACATGCTACCTGATGTATCTTGGATCTTCCACCCTGCTGTGGTGAAAGTGCTCAAGTATTATAAATGTTTTCTGTTAAAAATTCCTGGCAGAAGAAGGGCCTTCGAGTGTCTTCCAGAGATCTGGGAAAAACATCACGACTGGTTGTGACAGAGTGAGCTATGTGTTGTGAGAAAACAGGCAGTTCAAGAGAAGAGCTAAATAAAAGATGCTGAAGTTGAAAGGACTTTTTTTCTCTGTGCCTGAATTCTAGACTTATTATCACTCAAATGTCAGTGCTTGAATAATTAAAGTGGTGTAATGAGATGTAATTGCCAGAGCTGCAAGGACAGTAAACATAACTGTGCGATTATCAGGACAAGCTGAGCTTCCAGTAGTGCAACACGTCAAACAGCTGTAAACATGCCACCGTACCTGGAATAGGGTAAGTGAAAGGGGCCACGTGCAGGCTGCACATGAACATACTGTACCTGGGCTCTGGAACTATAACTAGAGCAAAGCTGAAGGTTTATAATCCCAGGCACAAAGCAGTGTGATAGATCTTAAAAAAAAAAAAAAAAAGAAAGTTGGAAGAAATATAAGCTTAAAATTCAACTGAGCAGTGTCACAGTAGTTAACTACGCAGCTGGGACTGATAGTGAAGAAAAATAGGATGCTATTTAAGAATAGGAAATCAAGATTTTGAGTCTGGTCAAGAATAATCCACTGCAAAAGCACAAACTGAGGAGCAAATAAGCAGGGAGCAGCCCTGCAGAAATATTCTGGAAGTTGCACAACCTACCTGGGAAGATTGGAGAAACAGGGGGTGCTGCCTCTAGCGAAGAGAAACCTGAAAGAAGTATGAAAACAGTCTTCAAAAATAAATATATGGCAGATTCATAAGACATGCCATTGCAACAGAAACAGGCTTTAGATAGACATTGGGGAAAACTTTCTAAAAACAAGGCTTGTGAAGCATTAAACTAGATTGCCTGGGGATTGTAAATATTTTTTCAAAAATCCGATAAAACTGAGGGGTGACAGAGATAAAATTAATTCATCTGTAGAGAGTGGGATGGGATAGATGACTTCTCCAGATGCTTTTCATCTCTATTTTCCATGACCATCCAGAAGATGAGTGTTTGGTGTTTGTTTGTTTTTTCCAGGCTCGCTGATTATTTATGCCATTCCCTAGCTCCATCACCCTGGAAATGGAAATCCCATTATTCAGTCCCGGTCAGCACCGAATTCAGGTTTTTCCTGTACTCCATAGCAACACAGTGTGACTGTGCAAGTTGCAAAGACATCAAGACAAAGTTTTAAATGGTGTTAGTTAAAATCATAACTTTGAAGTGACAGTCATACCATTGAAATACTTATCACTGGCTTCAAATGAAAAAAGTTCAAGAAAGCAAGTCCTAAGTTGTGAGTCTCGGGTAATTCTCATGGTCCCTTTGACACTCCAAAGAGACCGTGCTCTTTGGGCAAAACGTACAAGTTTACTGGGGCAGGCAAGACGGAGACAGGAACAAACCCCTTTGGATCCACCCCGCAGAGCAGCTGTTGCCACTCGGGTGTGCTGCAGGGGAAGCAGGAGCCCTGTTACCGGGCGCTGCCAGAGCCCGCTGACACCTGCACACATATCCATATCCACCGTCAGCAACACGGAGCCACCCGGGAGTCCCTCTAACACAAAGAAAGTGGCAGGTGGATTTAAAGTCTGCCCACAGTGTTCTCACTGGACAACCGGGCCCTTCAGTAGGATGAACCTGAGACAAGCTCAGCAATTTAGGCCTCCTTCTGCTTCCAGGCATGCTTTTGGTGTTCTCCCCTCGGCGTTCCTACGGTGGCAGAATCAGAGCCTCGGACAGCTAATCCTCCTGTCTATATCCTGCAGGATCTGGGCAACGTTTGTTATGTTTCAGTCTCCATGGAATTTTGGTTATTATGGCGAGGGTTTTAGCTCGTCTTCAAATTATTTCAGCTCCATTACAGTGATTCTTGTTGCAACAAGCTAAGGAAGGCGCTTGTCTCCAGAGCAAGCGCCTTATAAAAAGGATAAAGTGCTGCTTCTACCTATTATGATTAATATAATTTTGCTAAATATGGAGGGTACTTAGGCTGCCCTTCCCCCAGGTTGCTACAGCAACACCCATCTGTAAGGAGTCATTCTTCTAATGGTGTCAATTAGGCTTATATAAGAGTATTTCAGCGATCCAAATGCTGTGGAAAGCACAGTCTGAGGTCTGGCTGAAGACGAACCTCAGGCTCCAAACATTAGCGAAATTATTTTAAACTTCCTTCTGGGTAATTGCGTTAGTCACGGCGAGCAGGAAGCAGTGCAGGGGCTTGTTGAGCTGGGCAAGGATTGCTTGCTTCTCACACGCACAACAGGCATCTGAGGTTTCTGAAATGCATCTCTGGAAGAGGGGAAGCAAAACGAGCTTGCACTTTGCAATTTTTACAATGCACCTACAATTGCAAACTACATTTGCAATGACATTGTTTTACAATCAAGAGGAAGGAAATCAGAACGCAAGCCCAGCGCGTAACGATGCCAGGTTATTGATTAACACTTTGCAGCTAAATGGTGCCGGATTTGCGACTCATCCTTTACAGCCATACATTGCTTTTCACGTACGGCCAATCTGTGAAATACATATAGATGCACAAGTCAACAGCAGGGGAAGTGCAGCAAACGTCTGACTGACACCGTTGACTGGAGCAATCTGAAAGCTGCGGGGCTATGTGGAAACCTTCCAGACAATGGCAGTGCCTTTCTCATGCAAGAAAACCATGCTTCTTTCCACACAATACAATTAAATTAAGAAGTTTGTACTAACTAGCTGCTTATTTTATTAGCTCTATCCTCCGGGAGCATGTTGCAACCCAGGTCATTATGTGTGAAGAACAAACACTTTCTGAAAACTCGATCTACTTGAGAGGGTTGTCATTAAAATATTAGCAGCAAACACCAGCTCGCTGTTCCATGACATTACACCACCACACTCGCCACGTTTTGCCGATGCTGTGACTCATCATTGGAGTTTGCTAAAGACCGGCTACTAAAATGCCATCCAATTGCAATAATTGCTGGCTGAAGCCTCCTGAAATGAAGGAGACGGCAGCTTTCAAGCGAGACACCTATGTCTAATTACAGCCCACGATGGGCATGTAATAATATAACTGCCCAAACGTAACAGTATGCTTGTTCAAATATGTAACTCCATCAATCCAAAAGAAACGTAAACGTCTCAAAAATCACCATGCTAACCCTTCCCAGACTCTCACCCTCCAGTATTGCTTACTGTGTAGAATATGGAGCGATGGACTTTTCACGTGAAGTATTCGGATTATAGGAAAGTGTAAAAATGGCACTTCGAGAAAGTTTCTCCTTGCTTTATTTTTAACGCAGCTATTAAGGGTCCACAAAATAACTCACAGTTGTGTGTGAGCAACTCACAGATGTGTACATGTATTAGATTGACCCTGAAATGTTTTTACATTAAAAGATGATAATGGCCCATAGAGGTGAGCAAATGACCCCCTATGCTCACAGACGCCAAATCCCAATGCCAGACACATTTAATAACTTGCTGACTCAAAGATTAAAACAGAGCCACCACTCTCGCAGTAACCTATTGTATCTTTGCATCAGGCTGTCTAGCACCGAAGTCTCTGGTCAGGAATACGACCGTGCAGCTGAATGCTCGGTGTGTGAAACCGCAACACCGAAACGCACTGGCTTCCCTTTGTCAAAGAGCGGCTGGGGAGGAGGCAATGTGGGGAAGGAGGCAACCAGAGAACTTCCCCAGCTTACCATTTCCAGTGCAAGCGTTGACCTACATTGACCTGCCTCCCAGAACTGAAGCTTTGCCATACTGATGCAGAAAGGATTACTTCCCCATGGTTTTTAGTCGTCAATCTTCCAACCTAAAGCTCCTTTGTCCTTAAGGTTCTCAATAATTCTTCTGTTTCAGCAACCAGAGAATTGCCATAAATCACCTTTCTGCATCAGCACTTTTCCCCCTTCTGTGCTCCTTAAGGGTGTTTTGTCATTGATCTCCTCTGCCCTGCACCTCTTTTCACTATGTTAGCTGCATTTAATTAGCTCGACCATTTATAATGCTCAGAACTGAACTCTGGACTGCTTGTAGATTTGAAAACAGTTGGTTTTTAAAAGGTGTTTTAGCAATGCTTTGAGATCCTGCATCACCAGAAAAACATGGGGAAGTGAAAAGCAGGGCAGTAGCCCTAGCTACTTTTCCCAGCGACTGCTGTGCTTAGCTAGTTATTATGGTTGGCCAATAAGGGGCACTTCTGGGGGAGAACTTTTCCACCTATCACTGCAGATTTCAGTATCAACATCCCTACGTATGTGCCCTGAAGTCCTCTACAGATGATCCTTCCAGCTCCTGCCCAAGTGTGTCCTCTCTCCTAGGCCCCCTGGATCTGACAAACCACTCTGGACAAGCAGAGCTGGGAGGGATTCTCTTTGAGGGGTAGGGGCGCCGTCTGTAAGCAGACAAGGATGTTAGCTGCTGAACAACAGGAAGTTTCCCTACCTGTGATAGCTCTGCTTTGCAGTTTCCTCATGTGCTCAGGGCCAGGGGATGGGGAAAAAAACCCCAACAACCTTGAAAATAAATTCAGAATTAGTCCCTGGCTACATGGATATTTTGCTATCTGTCCACTTCCCTGAAGCACTTCAAGAGTTACTTCAGTTTGATGTCTACACCAAAATGTCAGCTTCCTTGTTTTCTCTGCAGGTTACTTCAGTACTTTCCATTTCTAGTGCCTTGTATGGACTCTGCCCAAGGATATTCAAGTGTTTTATGCTGACCCGGGGAGGACCGGTGCTATCATTTACATTTTTCACAGCCACAGAATGACAGAATCAGTGGATTCTGTTCAGATGCTGGAAGGTGCCTCTGGAGATCATCGGGTCCATTCCCCCAGCTCCAAGTACAGCCAGCTGGAGCTATTCTCTACCCCATTCTTTGGCTTCTTTTTGTTATATAAGGGGAAAACACACAAACAGGAATGCTCATGTGGATGGTTGAAAGAGCAGGATCCTCATGTGTGACGGAGCAAAGCAATGTGACAAGGTGGAAGCACTCCGTGTGACCTCTGCGGAACCAGGCTGAGTTTCAGAAGGGGACATGGTTGCCTAAAGTAAAGACTAGGCAGAAAGCAGTTCGACTGGATATTCAGGCCCTGCTTGCTGATCTGAGGAGCTGTAAGTGCCTAAGATTTTGTCAGGAAAAATATTTAGGCACCCAAGATCCTGTTTCTGCACATGGCTGTAGGTGCCATCATCCCAGCAGAGCCAGCTGTCATAGCATCTCTTGCACATCAGCACCCCTTACTCACCTCAGAGACTAGCCCCAGGAAACCCCCTATCCCCTCAACAATCACTTTTAAATGAGTATAACTAGAATTGTATTATAGAACTATGTAACTGTGCTGCAGTGTCTCAGGAGCCTGCACGGGTACGTTACACTGGATTCCACAGTCCCGTCCCTATGATCATTCCCTGTGTTCTGCACTGCATAAAATCATCAAATCATTTAAGGGTATTTGAGTTGGGTTGGCAGCCTTGCACCCTTCCTTGCACAATGGGTTTCAAAAAGAAACCTTTTTCTCATAAAGAAGCTTGCATGGTGCGGGACAGCCTCCTGCTAAGCAGCTGACCGTACAGCCTGCTCTCACTGGGACCAGCCGGCACCTGCCATCAGGGGATGGAGTGAAGGAAGGAGAGTGGAGAGAAGAGGCTAGTTCCTCCCAGGAGCAGGGAAGGAGGCTGCCATTGGGAGGCAGAGAGCAAAAGTGAAGGTGGAATGAATCTGTGTCTGTGTCCTTGCAGCTCTAGAACTTTTGGACATGTTGCTGCCAGCCATCGGTTCCAGGTGAGCTTCCCAAAGCATTGTCTCACCCCTAGCGACTTGGCACACTGCCTGGCCTGCAACACTCCAGGAGTGCTTGTTCTGCACAGAAAGTTTTCTCTGAGCCCTTTTACAAGCTGTTACAAGGGCCTTGGAGGCAGCAAGGGTGCCTGGGATGCTGTAGCACTGCCAGCAATTCTGTAATGTTTTGCTCAGCTGCCTGGCAGCACACTCAGCCCTGCAAGAGTTTGGAGCCTGGTAAAGTTCCTGGGCAGGTCAGGCTGAATTGACCATAATGAAGAGGCATCCCTCAGGCCACCAGTTTTTTAAACAGCAGGAGGCAGCAGAAATTCCTGGCTTGTGGAAGGTATCCAGGTGCCAAAAGACGCTGTCATCTTGGACTCTGTCAGGGGGACCAGTTTACGACTCATCCAGTACAGTACCCTTCCTGGCCCTTGCTGACATAGACCCCACGTGTCAGGCAGCAAAAGAAATGTGAGTCTTGCCTCTGCCTCTTGTTTTGGTGAAATGGCATTGGGCAAACCCCCTTACACTCAATGCCTAGGACAGGGCAGTGAGGATGCCAAGTTCTACCCCTCACCTCGCGCTAACACACAAAAGCAGCAAGCAGCAGCACGCCTGTGCAGGGAGTGTGAGGCGGAGGGTGAATGGCAGAACAGGGAGCGGTCCATGCCCAGCCACAGCAAGTGCTGCTGGCCTCATCCCCTCTGTTTCTGGTAGCAAAGCTCGGAACAGGCCTGTAGATGCTTCCCCGGTGGGACAGGTCCCATAACACCCTGTGTCCCTGGTAATATGCAGTAGTGACGTGCCCTGTGCATCCAAAAGGCCTTGAGATGTGAACACTAACTACACAAGTCAATCAAAATAACTTGGCCTAGGGACCATAAAGTGTCAGCCACTCTCAGGTGTGACCACTGCAGACAGGACATGTGTTACCACAGGAACTCAACTACAGGAATTCAGAAGCCAAGCTGCCAGCCTTGTGCTTTAATTACCCAACAGTGCTCCCTCCTGCAAGTTCTTAAAAGAAGAAAACATAGGAAAATGTAGAGAGATCTCAGCAGAAGATGCTAAGGTTCTGGAACAAGTTGTTCTCCCCTGCTGTTGCCTCTTTGCCAAAATGCCTGAGGGCGCTCTCACCTTGCTGTATCTGTTGTCACTTCTTTCCAGGCTTGTCAGGGACAAGTTCTAGTTTTGCAGTTTCCCATTATTCACCATTCCTCCTGCTCAGTGCTAGTCTGATTTGCAGGAGTCCAAGCAAAAAGATATAAACAAAAGCAACATTCACAACAGATACACCTGCCTCCAGCACAGCACACACATCATTTAGTTCTGGTTTGGCTCTGGTAAAAACCAAACCAAACCAAAATCCAAAACAACAAAACATTCACTTGGTGGATTCCATTGAAATCCTTGTTATACTTGCAGTTGACTTCACCTGCGTGCCAAAAATGAGTTAGCACACCCCCAGCTTCCTCCCTCACCTCCCTCCCAGCAACTTCACAGGAATTTCAAAGCAGAAAATGTTGGCAACTTGTTGAAAGAACATAAAGGCCTTGCCCTTGCTAGCCAGAGAAACAGCGCTGATACTTGTCCATCAAGAACTTGTGGCTTTTCAGTTTGCATGTTTCTTGCTAACGCTGTTTATCCAGGTAGCACAGAGGGGGTGTATCACGGGCAAACATACCCATAGCTTTTTACAACAAAGATGATGACAGGTGCAAGATAAGGGATGCATACAAACGCAAGAGTTCATTACAAATACATTTGCATCCAAAGCAGCAGCAGAAGGACTTGGCTCTACTTTATCTTAAAAGCATATGCTTTGTGAATTCCATTCAAACACTCCCTGTATTTGCATCTGATATTGCACGCGTGTCACCCCAGGCAACAACGTGGGACCGAACTGTGTTTGCGTGGGCCTGTGCTTCTGCACAAGGGCAGCTGGATAAGTCATCTCTTCTCGTGACAGCATGGAGGTCTTTTAGGATGGCCCTTAAAAAACTAGAGACTAAATTCTCAGGAGAGTGCATTGTCCCTGCAGAGAGCAGGATTTTCAAAGGAACTTGTTAGAGTAATAGTGAAGGCTTCTTAATTCTGAAGGTTTTATTTTGATGTCAAAGTAGAAGCTGGGCAGTTAGGATGAGTTAAGCCCTTGAAAACTTGGTCCCAAGTTCTGCTTCTGCCTGTTTGTGCAAAGAATGTGGGCAGCTGTGGAGAAGTTCGTGGTCAGAAAGGGTCAGTAACCTAGAACCAGTAGAGAGAGTAAGGTTAATTAGCACAATTGGAGGGCCGAAGCTATGTCCTTATTCTGAATTACTCTCTGTAGAAGTCCTATTTTAATCCACAGGCTGAAAAGAGGCAAGAGACTATCCTAACAAAAGATAGGTATCAAAAGATAGGCAACAAAAGTTGCACGACCTGAACACTCACTGTTTCACTTACAAGGCTGCAGTCTGAATCGGGAGTAATCGAAAGCTGGTAATATCTGGCCTTTCCCTGATGGTGTGTGTATGTAAAGTGCATTGGCAAATCCACCTCTTTCATGGCAGTAAAACTGAATCTCAGGTAAAACCACAGGAGGCTCAAGAATACCGGATGAGTGGCAGTGCAGTGGAGTATGCCCACGGTTGGCAAAGGTTCTGGTAGATAAGGAAGAACGGCCGTTTCCCTTCACTCTGAAGGACAGTCACTCCAGTGCAGTCCTGCAGCACACAGCCAAGAAAGCATCCAGTGGTCCTCGTCCACTGAGACCTTTGTTTCCCACTGAGACCTTTGTTTCCCACTGCTGTTAGCACAGCACCTTTTACAACCTTTATTTGTGCTTGCAACTGGGGAGTGGAAGAGCACTATGGTAACAGGAAATAAATGAAAGTTTATCAGTAATTTCTCTACAGCAATTGAACCTACAAAAAGTAAATGAACGCAGCAACAACAAAGGTGAAACCCCTGTACCGCAAGATCCTCGTGGAACTTTACATCTACTTTGTAATTAAAGACTGAGATGTTTAGACCATGGAAAATTGGAAAACCGGGGTTTAAAGTGGCCCGGTGCTTGTTACCACACGCGTTAATGTATTATTCTGTGGCCAGCACTAAAGTGACTGCAAGTAGACATGTTTTCTTAGCATAATCCTTTAAACAAAGATTTTTGCTTGAATATTTTTAGTAGTCCAGGTAAAAATAACTGCACGGGCCTGTTCGCTGTGACATGGAACTGGACAGGAAACACTATTGTTACTGCACACTGATTTTTCCTTATTCTGATACTGGAAGGAATCCAGGATTATTCCTAGATAATAATAGAGAGAGGGAGAGTATATCCTTGCCTGCGTGAGCATAGGGATCAGACCTGTCAGAGCACTGTTCCCATGTCTGCTCTCGTCCCTACAGATGACAGACGGATCCTGGTGCCAGGCTCCCAGGTGCCGGTGAACGCCTGAGCCCCCAGTAGTTATGGACATTCTGGGGCAGGTCTCTCTCCCTCTCTCCCCCTGCTATCCTCTGCCTGAAGGCTTTTTTTGGTACACGCATGTGAATATATGTAGACCTTGTAAACATCAGCCTCTGTTTGGCTGTCATGGGACAGCTGAGGGTCTCTTCTTCTCATCTGTAAATTGACAAATAAAATCTGAATGTTCTGTTAACAAAGGTCAGCTATAACCTGACGCAAAACTTGTTTTCTTCCAGAAATTCCAGGTTAGAGCAATAACTGAATTACCTTTACCTAAACCAGCCACTGCTGTCCCTAGCACTGCTGCCCAACGATTTCAGAGTTTTATCTGAGGCAGCTGCACAAAATACTTTGTTTGGTAAGAAGTACACATCAGAGAGACAGGCAATCATCGTTCAGCGTCTGGAAGAAATACTGAAAAAGGTAATGAAATGTGCTTTTAAACACAATCTAACTTCATAGACACCCCTTACTAAGCTTTAATTTTCATATACAGCGTGAAAAACTCACCTAAGCATTAAGCCAGCTCATTACTCCAACTGCACTGGCAGCACAAAGGGCTAACTCGCTAGAATCTATACAGGCTTGAAGCAGCTTTTTGTCATCTAACTATAGATGACAAGGGAACAGTTTTTTAAAGAGAAAAAAAATGGTAATTTAACGAGAACAGTAAAGGTACAGACCAATAAGACAGAAAAGTCAGCGCACTGAGAAAGAGGTCAGGATTATCGTTTTTTATATGACACCTAGTTTAGTCTTTTCTTACTAAGGGTTTAAATCAGTTTAGCACAATTTTGGTTCATTCAGAGATTAAGAAAAGTTAATATTTTATAAGATTTATTTATAATACCCTTGAGGTTTAGAGTATGTTTATATAACCCTTCTGCCAGGAATTGGCAGCAGCTGAAAGAGCTGGATTAATTTATCTAGGGGTTCTCTCTGCAGACTTAAACAACAGCAGCTTCAGCCTCCACCCAAAGCGAAATGACCTCCTTTGGGTGCCCTGACAAACAATAAATCCTGCTCAAGGCATAGCAAGGGTTTAAAACAAGGTCCAGAGTTTCAAAACAAAGAGAACTTTAGAGACAAGGGCAAGGGAAGAAAAAAAGGCTCAGGGTAAACCCATAAGAGCCACTAATCAATAAAATAAATAATGCTTACGTGATATCCTTAACCTCCCAGTCCTCCTCGTCTCCGTGACACAAAATAAAGGCTTGCTCTCATTTCCAACTGGATGCCTTGTCACTTGAATGTTGTTGCCTGCTTAAAAGTTCTCCCCATATTTACTGCGAGCCTTCACTTTCCAGCTAAGCTAATGAGCATGGGTACTGCTGTCCGGAGCTGGGATCTACCCTAAGCTAATGAGCATGGGTGCTGCTGTCCGGAGCAGAAATCTACCCTCTTCCCAGCCCACAGCCTCTTGCCTGTGCTCATACCCCGGACTGGTGCTGATGCGCAGCTCCCTGTGCAGCCAACTCATCCAAGGCACCCAAATGGCAGAAAATGAACTCAAGAGTTGGGGTATCTGGGTTTAAACGTGGATTTCTGCTGGTTTAACTCCCCGAAGCAGCTCCGGGTACTATAAAATGAAGGTCAGTGCTGGCACCGGGGAAGAGGATGACAAGGCTGGGGACAGAACGAAGAAGCCAGGCTGCTGTTGCTTCTAGAAGTAACTAGGTAGGGCCAGCGTGGTTTTAAGATGAAACTGTTCTTAAGCTCGGTGGCACTGTTGCATGAATTTGCTGGCTTGTCCACGCATGGGCTTGTCTTTCGAGAAAGGCTGTTCCGTGCGTGACCACAGGACTGACAGGGCTGCTCTGCCTCCGAACCCCAGCCAGCCTGGGCAATCCCGTCCCAGCCGAGAGGCGCAAACCGACACAGTTCCCTGAGAACTGCGGCCCGGGGTCAGCTCTGCGGCCCGGGGTCAACTCCCTCGCACAGCGAGCCGGTCCCGACCGAGCCTTCTGCCCGCTGCCAGAGCCGCTCCCGTACACCCATCCCCACCCTGCCCCGAGCCAGGAGACTTCTACAGGTCCGCTTCCTCGGCCTTGCTGGGGCAGCCGGTTTAGAAAGCCAAGTGCCGGGTTTCCCAGGCAGCAAAGGAATTCACCTCCCACCGCCGGCACCAGCGCCCGTCTCGGGAGCCGCGGCAGGCGCAGGCGACGACCGCCATTTGCAGGACAACAAAAGGCCGAGCGGCTCCCAGGGAACCCCGGGCCGCCGCCGCCCGTTCTCGGGTGCCATCTACCGGCCCTGGCTTCGCCAAGTGCTCCTTTGGCGAGGGCCCCGCGGCC
>JAAGNO010014286.1:4482-35081 GCA_033439905.1 Ceryle rudis | reverse complement strand
GTTACAATTTTCACCAGACAAGCCTCAAATAATTTAAACTTCAACATGTACATGTCTTTGTTTCCCTGAAATGACACATTTTACTTTGTTCCTCAGATTCTCATGAGTTTAGTAATGCAGGAGTCTGTAAAAGTCAGTGAGTTACACGTCATCAGGCGCAGAGCACCTAGTCCTTGTTTTGATCTGTAGGCTAATGTGTAAATATAAATCTATTCCTCCTGCCAACTACACCAGCCTGCTACTTATGTCAGTGGAAGGAGCTCACGAAGACTTCTTAGTGCATTCATTATTTTAGTGATAACACTGTTTCGCCTCTCTTTAGAGCCTTGTTACATCCCTGTTCTGAAAGAAAATATGCCCTCTTCTAGAACCGCAGTATATTTCCCTTCCTTTCTTCTGTCTCTTTTTCTTCTTTCCCTGTAGCTGTTCCAAACCTCCTCTTTGCTATTCACCACCTGTCCCATTTTAGCTGTTATAATGGTCTCAGCAGAACAGCTGATGCTGACCTCTTATGTGCCATTGTTATGCTTTGCTACTAACATCCTAAAGTAGGTGAGAGTTTTCATTTCTTGGTTAGTTGAGATTCTAACCTGGGTAGGTTTTGCTGGCTTGGTTAAAACTCTGGGCATGAACTGAAGGCTCTCTTTTACTGTCAAGCAACAACAACAAAAAATAAGTGCTCAGACACCCCAGAACTGGGATATGCTGTTCAGGCTCAAATATGCCAAGTAGGAAGGATGGAACTCCTGGCTTTGAATTTAGCACATCAGTGTTGTGCTCGCTTGGATTAGGCTGTATCAGCCTTATTATTCTCCTGCCCTTTTCAGTAGTGTTCACGGTACTGCTCTTTTGATCTTACTGATAGAAGAACTTAAGGTTTAGTCACATGTGACTTTGACCTCTGCTGCTGGTGTTCCTAGATTAGATTAGAGATTAAGTTTGTCATTTTACTTTTTTTTTTTTATTCCTGGATTCACATATTTGAGTCTACTGGCTGCTAACGTCCTCGAGATCAATTTCAGTTCTGCATTCAGCAAAAGAGAAATCTGTGGCTCATTCTGCGTCACCTGAGCAGTTGTTCCCTTTCAGGCAACAATTACTCAAAATTTTCTGGGATACGCATCCCTGTCCATTTCAAAATACCCTACTTTTTCCCTTTCAGCCACCGAGACAGTGGAAAATGAACGGAAAATAAAGAAATGTGTGAGGTTTGTGAGGACTTGAATATTTTTGCCAGACGCTATACAGTTGCTTCCCTGTATGGGGTTTTTTAATCCATTTCCCAAATCTTTGTCTTAAACCTTTGTTTACATCCAAGAAACAAGTTTTCTATGTCAGCTATATTGTGATAAATCTGAACACCCATTTCCAGGGCTCAGCTTCCAAAGCCTTGATTCTTCATAAACAATATTTAGCAAATAGAAAAAGAATGACCTGCTTGAGTATGGAAGTCTCCAACAACTTCATCTACAAATCTGAGCAACAAAATATGGGTTTAGATCATAGGTGTAAGATGCAAGAATACAAGGCTAAGTTTATTAATAGGATAGGTATGTATCATTCAACAAGGTGAGCTCATATAAGCCGTGATTTAGCGCGGTATAGGAAACATTTAGATAACCTTAAGCAATGGACTGATTTCAATGAGATCCTTATCAGAGTTACTCCAGTCAATTTGAGGAGTAGAAGGAACAGTATGTAACTCCTGTGACAGATTTCACAAACTGGATAATTCATAATTAACTTTAATGAGTAGAACAGTGTACAGATACTCTGGCCTCTTCTCTGTGGATGAAATACTTGATGTAGTGAACCATTAATGACTGGCCCGTATCCCACAGAATTTTGAGTGAAACTGAAAAAGAATCAAAGAAATTAGGAATGCTTCAGCATAAAGTAGGTAGGCTGCTCAAGTGAGGTTTTATGTTTTCTATTAGTAAACTAATCTCTAAGACCTTACCCGAGAGATGTGTGCAAATGTGTGAGATGACCTAAAAGTTTAAACTTGAACGTTGTTAAATTATTTGAATAAAGAAATAAACTGACCCAAACCTTTGTGGTGGTAGACGCGTTGGTGCAAAAGTGACCTTTTTTCTGCATTGCCCAACCTTAATCTCTTGCAGCTATTCCTATGAAGGAATAATGTCCCTCAGCAATGCAAAGCCATGCTGTCTCCTGGCTCCCTCTGTGCAGGCCAAAGGCCCACAGCTGCTGACTGCAGCCAGAGGCAGCTGGCAGAGCTTTAGAGGCATCAGCACCAACCCATCTCTCACCTGCTTCAAGCAGAAGCAGCCCATATAGTTTAACCAGTTCAAACAGCCAGCTTGAACTCACTTGGCTGATTTTTTTTGTCTGACGTGTGTTAGAAAGTGAACATCTGATCTCTTCTGCTGGCAGAAGAGTGGATGGGCAGGAACAGTTCACAGCAGCACTGTCCTCAGTTGGATTGTGCAGAATTTGTCTGTCAATGGCCTAACTGTTTTCAGAGGGTCTTTTGTGATACAATTAAAGCACTACCTGTTGTGTGTGGACATGGCTGAACACAGAGAAATAGATCTGCATCAGTCACAGCCACATCTGTAGGGAGAAAGATATTTCTGTACTGGACAGCTGTATGGTTAAAAAAAAAAAGTTGACCTAACTCTAAAGTTAATCCTTCCTTCCCATCCTGTTTTTCAGTAGATTATCTGCAGAGTCCCTACACTAATCCCCTTTTTCTTCTGCAGTTAGTTTTCAACTTTACAAATAGCATTGAGAAACAAGCCGTTGCAGTAGAAGGGCTCAGCAATTTCTCTGGTGTCCCGGTATGTTCCAAGTCTGCTTGATACAAGATATAGAGAGGAGAGAGGTGGCCAGCAGGCTGTGTGGTGGTGTGGTGAGGGAGGAGATGAGATTTCTTAGCCCTTTTTCCCTTCTGAAGACAGCAGGAATGTGCAAGAAGCTTTTTAGTTTTAGAAGTTACCAGCCTACCATGATCCACTTCCCTCTGGAGATGACCAGAATGAAGGAGATTGCTCTGTTCTTTGGCATAAGTAAACTTCCAAACTCCCTCTGTTTCACAACCAGTCATGACTCACCCGCCCGTGTTTGTTTTGTTCTGTTTCAGAGAATGGATGTATTTCATGCTGGACTGTATTCTGAACTGAGTTCAAAGCAACTGTGTTTGGGATTATTTGTAAATGAACTATTTTCTATTCCACAGTTAAAGCTTTGAATGCCATGAAGTTACTACTCTTTTTATTTTGGAAAGACTGCCGCTTTTCTCAGGCAGGAAACAAAAGCTTATGGCACAGAACATATTTCTTGGAACCCTGACTCTCTAAATAACTGTTCTGTAGAGCACCTAAAATACACCAAAATAATAAGCCTAATGTGAGCCATGGAGGAAGTTTATGCAGAGCTACTTATTAATTTGCCATTTGCATCAATGCTCAGTGTGCTTTTTCCCTCCAGGATATACCAGTGGAGAAGCTGCGTGCTCGAGTGCCGTGTGACTGCACGTTCTTAACATTGCTGTGTTCCCAGCAGGACTGAGGTTGTATATGTGAGCCTGGGTTCAGAGAGGCGTTTTAACCTTTCTAGGTATGCACCTCCACTGACGTTAGAGCAGAAGGTGGAATAAGGCATGGTATTAGAATGCTGGACTGGAAAAGAAAATAAATCTGTGTTAGTATAGAGCAGCCACCAGGATAAAGGAAGTTGTGCTCCAGTTGGTGTGTGCAGCAGCATCCTGCTGTGGAGAGACGTGGTGACTTTTGAGCTAACTGCCTTCAGGTATCTTCTATCAGAGTCCATCTTCCAGATTCTTGTCTTCCAGCCTCCTCTGAAATCTCCTTTGTCTTCAGTTTAGTTATTCTTCATGAGGTTCTCTGAATTTCAGGGATAAACAGGGGATAGTTGGCAATCCACTGGAACTGAGGACAGCCGAAATAGCGATTTCAAAATCATGTCTTCACAATCTATATTTGAGAAATTCACTTTAAAGACTTATTCGTTCCTCCTGCGTGTGTCTGGAACTCAATCCGGTAGGCATAAGTGACATACTAGCACTGGAGCGAACGTCATACTCTGAAGGTGTGCATTTCTTTCTTTTTTTTTTTTCCTCTTTAAAAAAAGTAGTTGCTGTAACTGAAAATTTTCAAAATCACATATACTATTGTGGGGTCACCCCAGCTGTTTTTGATGTCCAGGTGTATTTTGCTTTAAAATCTTAAGTGTTTAGAAGACAGAGGCTTAGCTTTTTGGTTTAGCTCAAAAATGAGACACAAATCACTTACTCCGGTGTTCAGTTGCTCTTTTTTTTTTACTGCTGTTTATAAACTTTGTGTAACATGGGTGAGTGTTCCTAAATAGTCAATAACATCTTCATTATTAGTTTCTTGGATGTCGCAAAAGCAATGAGTCCTGTGTTGTGTTGTGGGGGAAGAACTGGGCCTTACAGGATTGGTTTATGGAGGGGGTGAAGGTGAGAGAAGACCTTCCGGGCATGCAGCTGTTTGTGTACAATGCTGATGGCAGCTTAGTAGCAGAACTGAGGGTGCAGGGGCTGTGTGGTAAGAGGCAAGGATGAATAAGTGAGATGGGGAAGCTGGAAGCTCAGAACAAGGCATTTGAGGATGATGTGATGAAACAGTGGGGGATGTTAGAGGCATTAAAAGAGCAGAGTAAAATGACTGGGGCAAAAGGCAAGGTACGTTACCTTCGTAATCTGCGTGGGGTGGAAAGGATCAAGGAGAGCCTGAAGGGAAAAGGTGGGTAGAAAGAAGGGTTATTGTGACATGGTCCCTGGATGAATGTTTCATTCTCTGAAACCAAACACCTTAGAAGAGCCTAAAAGGATGAGAGTCCTTTCACAGAAACACAGAATATCTTTTGGTTGGAAGAGACCTTCAAGATCATCTAGTCCAACCTTAGCCCCAACACTGCATGCTCGCCACTAAACCGCGTCCCTGAGCACCAGGTCCACACGCCATTTAAATGCCTCCAGCGATGGCGACTCCACCGCTGCCCTGGGGAGACCCTTCCAATGTTTGATAACCCTTTCGGTGAGGTAATGGTTCCTAATATCCCCTGGAGCAGCTTGCAACCATTCCCTCATTTAGTCATTTGACTAAATGTGGACACCTGCCTGGTAGGTATTGGTATCTTGTCTAAATATCTGAATTCCCTGTGTAGTAAACAGGGGGGAAAAGTACTTCTAGAGGATCCTGTTTTCAATTAGTTAGAGCTCTATTTCCAAGAGGATACTTTTGCCATAGTTTCTAAAGTAGATTGGAGCTCAGAGATGGGTGGGCTACTCATATATTCGTTTACCCCTGAGCATGGGTGTAAGTGTGTGTATATATACACTTACCTGAGTGTCTCAAGTGTGGTGAGGTGAAGCCCTCAATCCTACCTGTGAAAAGGCAGCAGTATGAGTCCTGTGCTAATTCACGCTTGCTCTAGCACCTTTGCACCCTGGCTGTGGTGCCAAAATGTCAGGATGGGCAAGATATCTGTCAATAGCACCAAGTGTATAAAGTCTTCTGGGGCTTACCAGACACTTTAAACAAATTTGGCTTCTGAAGGAAGGGCAAAACTCTGTAATAGTTCTGCAGATTTCAAAGTTTCTCTTCCTGCAGCAGATTGTTAGACACAAAAGGTTCTTTAAATTGCTGGTCAATTTGTAGTAGTACCAGGTTGTTCTGTTTGTCAGTGCTTAAGTATAAACTGAATTCTTCTGGAAATAGGATAACAAAACAGAGGTTGCCTAGCACTCCTAAAGAGCCGACTACTCAGGCTTGAATTTCACTAGAAACCTGCAGTGTACCTGGAAATTAGGAAGCAAGTATCTCTAGTTGATAAAACCAAAACCGGAGGAACACAACACTTGCGGTGACCGTAATAGTATGACTGTGTTGTGTAATAACTATAATAGTGACAGTATCTGAAAGCGTACCCTTTAATTACCCTGCCTGTGATCCAAACTCTTTAGGAAGGAAAAATAACACCGATTTCACACATGTTGTGAAAATTAAATTTCCCAATGGACAAGAGCATAGGAATGTCTCCACAATGTCAAACCAAACTGCCTTCTAACACAGTACTTTTGTCTCCAAGGGTGACCAGTAGCAGATGCATAAGGGAGAAAAGATAAAATGTGGCAAGCAGAGGGGCACTGTCTGGATTATAATTCCCTACTTCCAACAGCCTGCAGATTAGGAGCTTTCGGAGTCTTAAGTTTGCTTTCAAAGCATCTTGTGTAATAGCCCAGAATGGTGCTTTCCCTTACGAATGCATTTACCTGGTTTAAGATTGTTGCTGTCTTCCGGCATCCAACTCTTCCTCCTCAGTTCAGTGTTATGTGAAGTGCATTTCAGTTACTTTAGAAGCCTAACACCCGTTTTCAAAAGTGATATAAGAAAACGGGTCTCCTGGGGGCTATTGTTGATAATGGCAGTTGGGCTCTGCAAAAAGTTGCCGGGATCTGTGTGGGGTTTTGGAAATGAAGGTAGCGAATGAATCTGAACACTGTTTTGTGGGAGAGGAGGACAAAAAAACCAAAACAAACTCAACCAACCAACAAAACCTGTAAGAATGGGATATGTGTAACTTGGAGTTATCCAGGATTTAAGTAGAGAATTTAACATGTAGCACTGGAGAGAACTGAAAGAAGATGGGCAAGTAATTCCGGACCTTTCTTGAGGCAGGATGTGTTTGCATGCATCACCTTGCAGAGCTTTGGTATCGACCCGCAATAAATCTTTGACCTGGTGAAGAGTGTCATGCTCTCTTCAGGAGACCAGCAACGACACGGGGGGGGAGAGGGAGTCGATCTGGTGGGAGAAATGACATAACTGGCTGGTTTGTGATATCAGAACCTCCCAATTCCAAAGGAAGAAGCACAGGCAATAAGGATGCATTAGCAGGACATACACGTTATACGAGGCAAGTTACCACTAACTCCTAGCATAGACAGTATCCCAGCTGCTGATCCAGCTCTGACTTCTCCGACTTTTTTTCTTTTCCCCACTGGGGACAGCCAACAGACAACCTGAGTATAACAGATATCAGATGGTCTCTCCAGTAACTTGTCCTGAGCATACTATTGCAGGGGCTTTTTTTTTTAATTGCCATTACCACGGGTAGTAGATGTCTGTGAAATGTTTGTGTTGGAGATTCTGGCACCCCCTTTAGATGAGGTGTAAACGAACGGAAACCTGTATCCTCCGTGGCTGGCGCACAGTAGCATAGTACTGTAAGATTTATATATGAGCCCAAACTGTGGCCTGCTGTGCCTCTGTTGTAGGCAGAAATGTTAGGTTCTTTAACTTCTGTAGGTGGTTCTTGTCTAACAGTTGTCAGGGGAGGATCCCTGCCATTCCCCTTTTTGTACTGACTTTTCCTGGCACTTGCTAAAAGTAGCGCTGAAATCGGTCCAGGTCCCTCAACTTTTCCCAAGGGGGGATGTGGAGAGAGGTGAAAATGTCTACTGCAAATACGTAATTTTCTTTTCACTTCATTGTTCCCTCTCCATCTGACTTGGCAGGTGTGCTGAGCGGGAATGGTGTGCAAATCGATCCCGAGGCAATCAATGACACGGCAGCTGGCCAGAGCTGAACACCGATGCGCTGATCGCCTCCAAATCAATTCACACACTGCTCTTGCTCTGGTTACCTGCCATTTCAGAAGAAGGGAGGGATGGGGAAGTGAGAAGAAAATTGCACAAAAAGTATTCCAGGACCTTTCTAAATAGGCCACTTACCTGCAACCCTTCCTCTCTCATACATGCGCTCATACTAGATGTAGGTGTGTGATAAGGTTACAGTGCAATGCTTTGTTTGACGACTCAGACGCTGCTCGGAGGGAGCAGAGCAGGGCCCTGCAGAATGATTGGCAAATCGTGTGGAAGAGATGGAGCGATCCTGCATCTTCACGGTGTTCCACTTTGCGTGTTAAGTATTTAAATCGGTCCAGCATTGCTGTTTGGATGTGTGCAAGCTTAAATAATCGCACAGGCCACTGTGCTATGGGGAACTGTGACTCCTAATTTCTGAACACTCCTTAAGGTGAAGAGTTTTTGTTTTGCTTTAATAAGCCAGAAGTTGTGCATGTCTGAAGTGCCTTTTGTACAAAGATCTCAATTTACTTGGCAAACTTCCATGCATTAAGTCTCCCTGCTTTGCTGTCAAGGAGTGAGGTATTGTTATCTCCATTAAGAACTAGTGAGCCAGGAATAAATGTCTGGTCTCTTCATATTGTTACTGCTTCCTTGGGTTTGTTGTTCTGGTTTGGGTTTTTTCCTCCCCCCACCCCCCCAGTGGATAGTAGCCCTTAATTTAGAGTGTAGATTGTTGAGGCCAGAGATGGTTCTGGCCTCTGCACAACAGGGATGGCACCTCATCCCCATGCCAACACAAGGACCTCTCCCGTTTTCCCTCTTTCTTCCCCTGCAAGTGGCTGGCTGTGACCCAATTCAGTTCTGTCCTCCGGGATTCTCATGTCTGTGCCACAGTTGCCATGGTCCCTAGGGAAGCAGTCAGCAAATAATTTAGGGGTTGGACCACACAGCAGCCACTTCTTCTTGCCTGTCACTGACATGGTGGTGCCTTTTGCCAGGGTCTCTTGTGTGGGAGCGTGGATACATGTACAGAGCAGAGAACTCTGTCTCGGGCAAGGGTAGTCACGAATCGGGTCCTTTGGCTGCATATGGGGTACGTGTCAAACAGGGAGAAAAAAATAAATGCACTCAGCTGAGTGAATAGCTCAAAGCAATGCTGAAAGGCAATGACAGATCTGCTAAAAGACTTGAATATCCTATGCTCCAGCTCATGCTTTTTCTTCTTACAATAATACCAGTGCTGTATGATTCAATATATTCCAAGACCATCACTGTGCAGGGCTCTCTGTGCGTCCCCTTGCAGTTCAGGGTACCACGAGGCCTTACGTGGCATAGAAGCTGCTTTCCTCTTAGAGAAGACAGTAACAGCGTGCTTCGAACAGGTACAGTCATGTTGATAAGGAAGAGCTAGAATTCATTTATTTTATTACCCATTAATTTTCAGGGGTGCTGATGTGCTTGTCTGTTTTCAGCAGTGCAATTGCAGCTAATCACAACAGGAAGTAAATATTGGCCACTGCCTTAGGAACACAGTGGATCACAAGTAATTTGTGGCAGTTCTTTTTGCTCAGCACCCGGTGGGATGAGGCCTTATTTCTAACCAGGGAACAAGAGTGCAAAGGTTGCCTGTCACATGTCTTCTCCTGCTCTGAGATAAAGCTGGCAGGTGGAATCAGGCAGGTGACCGTATGGCAGGGCCTGATAGTGTCGCCAACTGTAAAGTGTTCTGAGGGCAACAGGGGAGTTCCAGGAAGAATTAAGTGTCTGAACAGCATAAGCATAGTATTTCTTGCTGGTTTCCTAGAGGATGGCATACTCTGTTGCTTCATGTAAATTCCAGGGGTTGGGAGATAATCTGCTGTTTGTAAACCACAGTTCTGGTGGTGTTTTGTGTGGGTGGTTTTTTTGTTTGGGTTTTTTTTTTGTGGTGGTGTGTGTGTTTTTGTTGCTGTTGTTTTGGGGTTTCTTTGTTTCTGGTTTGTTTTTTGGTGTGGGTTTTTTTTTTAATTACACTTGGTAGTCTTCCATATACCCTTAAAGTTTTAAACCTGTAAATGGGACATGTAGCTACGGTAGGTATTGCTTTGAATCGGTTGACTGCACTAGAAAGAGGCCATCTTCACAAACACTGCGTGGATAATATCATAGTGGGTGTCCAGCAGAGAAATTTGCAAGAGTCCTGCATAATGTGTAGGAGCAGTGCCTGGACTGCGGTGCGGAAGGCAAGGAGTTAGGAGAATGCCAATGGAGTATTTTAATCATCTGGTACTTGTGATGATCCTCTTCATCTGTGACAACTTTAAATCCCAGACGGATGCCTCTCACCTACTCAGCACGGATACTAGCTGGGTGCGCAAAGGATTAGCGAGGGGCTGTTGAGCTTTGAGCCATTCATAATTTCTTTTTTTTTGGTGTTTGTTTTCATGAGTCCTGTCTGCCGTGATTGTCTTGGCGCAGGGCTGACTGGCAGCACCTAGAAAGGACTACCATGGTGATGCTTTTGGTTATATGCTTAACTGGTGTTCGCTATAGGTATGGAAAGTATATAATAGCCATATACGTGGCTTACAGAGTCTCTCGGCCCTTGGAGCACTCAAGTAATAAGTCCCTTGGAGCTGGAGTTGCAAAGTGGTTTGAGAGGGGAAAATTGTCTTACTAGGCTGAGAGTCTGGAGATGCTAATGACTATGGAAAACTAGGGTGAGTGATGTGACCGAAGGTTCTCACAATTACCTAGTTAAATGTGCCAGTGTGCTTCACATGTTGTTTTGTTTGTGTGATAGGGAAATGAAGAGGAACATCCTAACATGAGAGTGGTTCTTGAGGACTCTCGTGTTATGAGACTCGCCAACATCTTGCTTTCACACAGATAATTCAGGCTTTAGGACACGTGTCCATGTTGAAGTGTAATTTTGAACCATTATCACTCTGAGCTGCCCAGCTCTGGTCTCTCTGAAAAGCCTATGGGGCTTTACCTAACAAGTCTAGTGCTGTCAGGAGTTGGGCCAAGGTCAGAGCAAGCTGAAATCTTGTCTTCTGGCCCCTTCTGACTCTCAGGGGTTTGAGCTACTTTATTGGCGTCTGAACACTGGAAGTAAGGAAGAGCTTACTGGTAATAAAGCTACTTACTGCTACAGGACTCCTCCGAACTGGGGGACTCCTGCAAATGTCGAACTTAAGTGATGGACCTGCTGCCATGGCAGGGAAAAAGCACCATCGGTCAGGTAAAATGGGCATGGTACTCTACAGTTAGAGATACTGATAAGTTTTTATTGTCTATTGGCTTTGAGACATAGCTTATCAGAAGAATCCTCTAAGGTAGCTGAAGTCTTTCTTGAACTTGAGCCCTTCAGTTATGGCTTTTATTGGGCTCAAAAGGTCTGTTTGGTATATTTTCCCATCTGAGGGGATGGTAGATAATGACACCATCTGGTTACACCTTTAACCATTGCCATGTTTGGCTGTTAGCTTGGTCTGTAAAAGCCCGGATTAGGACTCTCTTCTTGCCCTGGAGAAGAGGTTCTATTTCTTCCTTCTTGAATGTGGATCCTCTACTGTCCCACTAACACACTCGTCTCTGACCCAGAAAGGTGGCTGTAGTCTTCTGTGCCTCTTCTGGGGCCTGATGGAGCCTCTCCTCTCGCAGATCTTTGGTGAATGACAAGGGGAGGCTGGCAAGGAAGAAATGAGAGGAGAATGGGGAGGAAGAAAATCCTGGTCAACTTCTAATGTTCAAGTTCTGACTTTGGTTTCTAATTTCCCCAGTGGGGAGCTGGTCCTTAAACCCTCACAGGGGGCGTCTAGCTCGTGGATTCTCTCATTATTCCCCCTGGGTGCCTCAGCTTAAATTGCCACATTTCATTCCTTTCACTTGATCTGGGCACTGACACAGAAGGGAAATGCAATGCCACCTGGCCTGCCTGAGTGATAAGAGCTGGGAAAACTGTACATCCATACCCATCATCAGACTGAAGAGATGCAAGAAAATAACGGAACTTGTGACAATCCTAATTATTTTGCAGTCTACTAATCTTATAACCTGGTCTAGGAGAGTGCACCGGTAACTTCAGTAGTCCCGCACAACACAAGCAGTGCCTCCGGCACACTGACGTGTGAGGACTGTTGGGATAAATGTAGATGGCGTAGAAATTGTTGCATGGATGCTATGAAGAGCCCCTTGAGTGTTTTCATGGATGTCTTCCTTGTGGGCAGATTCTGAGCGAGATGTCTCCATCCAGGTGTGCTGTGTTTGGGGAGGGAGGGTTGGTCCACCTGCGTGCACTGCGGGGCTGTCGATCTCGTTCCTTTTCCAACACTCTTTCAGGCCTCATCGTTTCCAGTGTGACTCCTTGTAAAAAGAGAGTCTCCATCTTTGTAGCCACCCTTTCAACCCTGGAACACGATCCCAAGGTCTCCCCTACCCCGTCTCTTCTCAAGGTTGGACTCCTCTCGGCCTATTCTCCCACGGCAGCTTCCCAGGTAGTGGCCCGGCAGTTAAGTGCCCACTGCTCAGGTGACAGCTGTCAGTCAGGTGCCGCTTCTACCCGCTCCCGCGCTGGGACTCCCGCACCGCTGAGGCAGCCGCCGCTCTCCGCCGCGGCGGGGCCGGCAGTGCCGCAGCGGGACCGCACGGGGGCGCCGCCACCCCGCGGACGCCGCCGCGACGGGACAAAAGGGCCGCGCCGCCGCCGGCCGGCACCGCCCCGGGCTGGGGCCCGGAGCCCGGCGGGGGCGCCGCGGGCGAGAAAGGGTCTGGCAGGGAGCCGGAGGGGCGGCTCTGGCCGGGGAGAATAGCCGCCGGTGGCGGAGGCTTCCCGGTGATTCCCGGCCAGCGTGTTTGCAGCTCGCTGCTTGCTTTATTGGACCTTCACGCCGGAGGAAAACTCCCGAGAGGGACGGATTTTTTTTTTTTTTAATTATGATTATTTTTCAAGAGCAAATGAGCCTGATGCTTTTGGGCAGTATCCCATCAGTTGCTTTGCCAGGCCGGAGTGGGCCGGGGCGGGAAATCGTTGTACTCTTATTCCTCTCTTTGATCCCAGACGGTATGTAAAGGGATTGCAATTACACTTAGGCAGCACCTTTTACCCTACAGCACCCGAATTCAAATACAAACCTGAACATCAGCTTCTTTTTTTTTCCTGTTCTTTTTTTTTTTCCCTTCCTTTTTTATTTTTTTTGATTAAGGTCCTGCAAAAACTTATCGAGTGGCTCTTCACTTTGCGATCTCCTTTTTGTTGGTTGTATGGGCTGAAGTCCCCTGGGTGGCAGCCCGAGCTACTCATTCATCATCATAACAACCGTTTAGTGTAAAATTAACAACTTAACTACTACAGCAATAAACATGGTCCTGCATTACCACAGATTGATGAGGATTACTTAGTTACAATCAGCTGGAGCACAGACAGGAGAGAAGAAAGGCTGCCAAATCAATAGCTTTCCCAAAGTTTAAAACTTATCTTCTTCCCTTTAGTGTTGCTGATGCTCGGGGGCTTGTTGTGGATGGGTTGGGAGGGGAAAAAAAAAAGGGAGGGAGGGGAATTTCCTCCACCCCCCGGAAAGTTGGCTCTTACTGTTTGCTTTGTGGGAAGAAGAGGACAAAGTCTGTTTCTTATCGTGTGCATCTGTTCACACACCTGATTTCCTCAGCTTCTATCTTGAAAAAGGTCCGATTGGCTGATTATCTAAGCATACTTGGCCTTTAATTCCTTCACTGTTTAAATTCGCAGCTTAACCTTCTAAAACGCAGCAGCGGACCCCTAAACGAGCTGACAATCCATCACAAAACAACAATGCATGAGAAAGAGAAGCTCTCGGGTAAATTGGTCCGGGCTCCCACTAATAGAACATGTTGGGTGTCTCTCTCTCATTTCCCATGTAAACTCAGAAACGCTCATCACAAGAAACAAAGGACAAGGGGGAAATAGTTAAGTACACCTAGAGCTGCAGCCAAACAAAAGAAGAAAAAGCCTAAACAAACCCAAGGTTTTCTATTTCTCCCTGAGCCAAGTAATCCCTTTGATTACATCTAATACCTGCCAAAACCCAGATGGTATGCCCACCCATCTCACAGTGTGATAATGCCACATTGTGAAATCTACCCATTAATATTAATTGTCAGCTAGAGAATCTGTCTGAACTACTAAAGCTTGAGGTTGCCTTGAGAAAGCGGGGCATGATTTAGCAGGGATTTTAAGATAATTCTTATTCTTTCGTTCTCTACCTTGCATACGTAGAATGTTAAACAACGGCCCTAGAACGCGATTCCAATTTCTGCCTCTCGAATCTGGTCTTAAACTGCTGTGTACTTGGGGTCTCCACCTGCTGACCAAAGTATTACCTTAAATCGCTGTGGGTGTGCAGGCTCCACATAGGTGCATTTCACTGACTCAATCCTGACTCCCTGCTCAACAGAGATGTGCTCAGCCATGCACATGTGATTTTTTTTCTTCTTCTTCTTTCTTTCTTTCCATCACTTCCCCAATATCCGCTCAATAACGGACTTCGTAACTCTTGAGAATTACTAGAGGAGTCTTTCGGATCCCATTTTTTTCAATTTATTACATACATTGCAAACTCAGTGGTCGAAGATGGTACGAAAGGAGAGAGAAAAAGAATGTGGAAAAAGTGTAGTACCAGAGCTGCCCTCCTCAGATTTTTGAGGAACTAGAGCTGGGGTTGAGACAGAAAAGAGAGAAAGAGAAGTGTGAGAGGCGTTAGAATGAATATGTACATCAGGGTAGCTTGTTCATCAAGCCCTGTTTTCAGAGTAATAGTGGTCGTTATTTGTGACAATGCCTGACTATTATCATTCATCTATAGGCATCCAAACTCATTCTAGACCGATTGTGGCTCTGTTGACATGCAAAAAAAAAGTAAAGATGGGATCCTGCTGGGGCCCAGACACAAACCCACGCAGGCAGGTTCGGGTCTTAAACTGTCCAAGAAAGCAGTGACAAGTTTCAGTGTTCTCAAAATGGCAGCAGCTCCTGGCCTGTCACTAAACATCACCAGTTTTGCCTGGATGAGGGATGAGATCTAAATGTGGGACCTGAACACCGTTTGTGTTTCAGTCTCTGGTCGAGCTGTTTTGTTACCCATCTCTAGTATAGATGCTGTACGTACTAGTGGCTCGATGTAAGCGGGCGCTTCGGGGATGGAGCAAAAAAACCTATGCAAACGAGAATGTGGCAAAGCTACCGAGGCCTGGAAATTCAGGTTCGAAAGTCTGCTATTCCATCCTTCCCTCATTCCTTTGCATCTGGCTATTCTGCAGCAATTTAGGTAATAAGGCTCTTTGAAATGGGAACAGTCAGGCAGATAAATATATGAATATGTAAGTTGGATTTGTATTATCAGAGGTTCATATCAATATAGGTGTGCATGACAATGTGTTTCTTTGTCGGTTTTCTTCCCACAGAAAACCTTTGTGGCTCATTTGTCTCTGCTGTGGGACCTGGTTCTCTCAGGACCCTACCAGAAGTGGGTTTTGGTGTTTGCTTTTCTTTTTTCTTTTTTTTTTTCCCCTGGACAGTCACAGCTCCTTGAAAAGGTACAAACTACACTTAACCCAACACCACCGAAAAAAACCACACTGGCACGGACTTCACAGAACGCCTGAAAATGTGCATTGTTTTCCCCAGAGGCCACCAGCAGCACCCCTCACAGCTCTTCTGTCACAAACAGCCAGACTGGGCCTGCTCTTCATTACTTTCGCATCCTCTCTCTGGTATCAACTGAGTGACACCAGGAAGAGATGTGAAATAAAAAGTGGAACAAAGGACCCCTTTCCTGTCACTGCTGAAGCTGATGGCGAGAGTCCTGCTGACTTCAGCAACACTAATGTTGTTAAGAATAGGTCTCTACTAAATTTGCTGTTGTGTCTGCAGCTCCTGTAAACTTCTCTTGACTTACAACATGTGTGCACATGCACGGTGAGGGGAAATGTACAGTTTTTGGCAATTGAAAGTTTAATCAAAAGGCCACTTTTCCCATCTGTTATTTTTGGACCCAGCCTCCCAAGGGTCAGCTTGATGACATTTCATGCTGCTTCTAATCAATTTTATACCAGGAAGCAGTGTGAGAGCTGACTACTGGAGAGCTGGAGTGGCATGGAGCTCGGCACTGGGAACAGAGCTGGAAAAATATGTTGGGGATTTTGGGGCATAAACAAATGTTTCCTAATCTGGACTGCAACTCTGTGAGGCATGTACCGACAAGTAAATGTCGATTGTAGCTGAAAACCAGCAGGTTCTACTACAGTGTAACCTGTAAATCCACATCTTGACAGGCATGTTGTGGTACGCAAAGTTAGAGTCTCTGGAAAATAAGGTAACACGGGAATCGGATCATGGAATCAAACAGTGTGATTATCGCTGCTTTTTTTTGCCTTGTAGGAAGTAGGTAGTAGTTTGTACTCATTATTTCCTATATGACTGTACAGATCAGACTTGACTTTTTGGAGCTTGCAGCCCTGGAGGATTTAAAGGATTTTGAAGACGCGGATAATGTTTCGGGGCCTGTTTCTCCCCCATATCCTTTCCATCTTGCAGTTGTCTCTTCCATGACTGGGCAAACACAGATAGGTATGTGCTCGCTCCTGGGGGCTCTGTTCCTTGCTTCACACACCCTGTAGAGAACCACATATAAGAAGAGGAAGAACTAAGAGTAGTGGGGTCAGAGCTGGAGCAAGACTTCTCCTCTGGGCTGGCAAGACTGAATTTTGCTGCCTCAGCCATGAGGTCTTGGGACGAGGCTTGGTGACCTTGGAGCGGTCAGAGGTTAGAAGGTGGGGACAGACTGCTGCTTTCAGCTGGGAGTTGCTTTTTCAACTTGGGCTGCAGTAGCCACTCCAAACACTTGCTCTGTGGCAGCAGCAGTAGCAGTAACCCTGGCTTTGGGGAACTTGACAGACTCTGACCGTCTGCTGTTGTAATCGGGCAGTGGTCCTGTCCCTCGTAATATAAGAATCTGTATCTCAAAGATGCTTAAAATATCAGGAAGAATCTGCAGGAAATATGGTTGAGCTTGGTGCTCTGTAAAGTGTTTTTGGCAATGTGAAACTTTGGTTTATGGGGATTTCTAGCCTGTTTGCTGGCAGGGAATGCAAACAGCACAGCTCTGTGGGCTGTGCTGACCTCCGCTCTTCAAGTATGTTATGCCTACATAGTTCTCAGTGGAACCTGTAGGCTTGTAACCTAAAGAAGCTTTGACATAGAGTTTCCATCGTATGCATTTGTAACTCTTCCAATGTCCAGTGCTTTTGACCAACAGTTAAGTTTCTGAGGATAGGTTCCCCTCAGTACAGGCAAATAGGGATGCTTACTTACTGTGTCGGCACTGAGGGATCTGCAGGACACACAGTGACTGACTTGGTCCCAAAGTGCATTTCTGGGTTAAGGAATGACCTTCTTGAAGAGTTAAGCAGGCAAGTTGGGATGGAGCTCACTATCATGTTGCATCTGTTTTGAAAATAAACTGTTGAACTTGACAGGGAAGAGGTAGAATATTTTTTTCCTGTAACGCATAAACGCTTCTCAACACTATCATTGTATCCCACCCTGGAGGGCAACTCTTTAGTTACACAAATAGCAGAGTTCTGAGGGTTTGGGCTTTTCTCACTTTAAGGAATTACTGATCTTCCTGCTCTTGCAGAGCAAAGCTGGGAGAAAGCATCGTGTTCCAGCATTTCAGCTGCTTCAGTGGCAAGTACTAGACCAAAGTTAACCTTTATCAGCACTTTAATCTAGTGCTGTGGTTCTGGAGCTGATTGAAATCAGTGCTGCACTGGTTTGCTCTCTTCTCCCCTCTGCGGCTCTGTGCTCTTGTTGGGTGCTGCGCTTCTGGTGCTCACCTCTCCCTTGTTTAATCAGGAAGAAACCACTTTGGCCAAAGGTAGTAAATGATTTTTTTTTTGGCTTATTGCTGAATGAGGTCAGCAAAGTGGCAGTGCCACCTGGAGTGGAAGCATCTGTGTCGACAGCCACAATATGGGTGAGCCACCCTAATAGCTCACTGCTGCTGGGAAAAGTGTTCCCAGAAGTGGTGTGGTGGACTTGGCTGGCCTGTGGAGCCACAGCTTTCCATGTGGAGATCCTCTGAGGATTCCCTGGTATGGGCCTCCCTCCCTGACGTGCCCAAGATTACAAAGAAAGATAGCAGAGCCAAAATCCCAAACTAACTGCAGAAAAACAAAACCTTTCTGTAGTTAAAATCAAAGTTTTGTTTTGATTAACAGAAGCCAACGAGGAACTCGATGCACCTTAAATTAAAGGTGATTGGAAAGCAACATCCCCGACTAAGCTGCCTTTTTTTTTTTTTCCTCCCCAAGCACCTTTTGTTCTGGTTGAGGTACAAAAATAAACCACAAAACGCAGCCTCTCGGCCGGTGGGAGAGCTGCAGTTCCCCTGAACTTCCACTGGGCTCCTCTGCTGTTACAGTCAACACAAGTGCCATTTAAACCCTTGCTAGCCTGAACCGAGCTAGTTTCCAGTCGAGACTCGGTATTGTTTCTGTCCAGAGGTCTGTATTACCAAACCTGACAGGTGTCACAGGGGTTACTCTGTTCTTAGGACTAATTTTGAATTTAAAAAAAAAATAAATAAACAATCCTGGAATATTAAAAGCATCGGAGAAGAAAAGGTGTTTCTAAGATACTGGAAATCCTGTTCCTTGGCACAGTTCTGTTTTCTGGGCTGTCCACATGATAGGTTATGGGTGATGTTGAAGCTCGGAAAAATACAATGACTATTGTGTTAGACTCACACAATGAATACAGTGCCCTCTGGTCAAAGCAGGTTTCTTTTCCTATTTGTGTTTATTTTACATCAAAGTGAATCAAGATCTTAGTTTTTTTATATTCTCTCTATATAAACATTTATCTATTTTTTTTTTAAGCGTTCATGAATAATGTGACAAGATGTCCACCAAGGTCACAAATGCAAACATAAATAGCTGCAATTTAACATCAGTAGTTAGCAAACAAGATACCCCCGAGGTAAGGAGGCTGATAAAAAGAGGGCAGTGAGGTATTAAAGATGCATTATTTTGGGGTCTATGGATATAATTTAGGCTTCACAACAAGGTCAGACTGATTTAATTCTCTTTGCAAAGGTCAGTCTGAGGCCTGGCTGTACTAACCTCCGTGCTCTCCATCTGTCTGTGCTCCAAGCCAGGCACTTTCAATAGGTGATTGTGTGTTCATGACTGGATACAAGCCATTGAAATCACCTCCAGCTCTGTCTGCAAAAGTGTTACTTGGAGCCACCAGTGACACTGGGGGAGCTGGTACCTATGGAACTTTACATTCGGCTGCTGTTTTGAGCTGTTGTGGAGAAGATCTGATATTTGCCACTTCCTAACATTGTGAGTGCCGTTAAGTATTTGTCTTCATAAATACATCACTGTAGTGTCATAAATTCTTTATGCAGGTTTATTCGATGACCCGTGGAACACGAATTTATTTTTTTCCAACACTGGCAAAAATATAATAAAGGAAAAAACCCAAACCTCTCAACTCTTACAGTATTCACTTTCTCCAAAATGAGTAAAAATGAATGAAGGGGTGTTTGTGGACATCTTTGCTTGATAGTCCAGGATTTTTAAAAATCTTCCTCCATAAGCAGGGAATTCTTTAAAAATAATTGACAGCACAAAATAAATATGCACTGTGCTGTTATCCGTTAGTCACTTTCTTACTGCTTTTTCCACTTCACGCTGAACATTTCTCAATTCTCTTTTCGTTCTGAGTAAGAAACAGGTTTATTAATCTGAATGCAACAACGAGAGAAAAAGAAGCTAGTGAACGTTTTGAGCTTTCAGTAAATATTTAGCCACGCACATATTAAGTACCTCTTGCTTTCATAAAATAGATCTGTAAGTTTAGTGGAAGATACACTTAATTTTAAAAGGAGTAAGAGACCTCATTTTTACCTGTGTGATTTGGACTAGAAGGAGAGAAGGATTTGATATTACTTTCTTTTTAGTTGAAGGGTATAAAGGTAAAATTACATAAAATAACATGAAATAATTGAAGGTACTATGCTAAAAAAAAAACCCCAAACCCCCCAAAAAAAGCTCCACACAATGCTCTTTTTCTCTGGGGCATTACAAGTCTTCCTTAGGAACAAGGTTTATAAACACCTGGTTTCAGTAATTATTTTACATTTATACAGGAAGCAGTTTCAAAAGTAAAAAGGGGGATCTGGTTTTGAACCAACAATCTCCAAATCAAAGAATTCGGAGCTTAAGGATGCAACTCTCCACTGAGTACCTTGTCCTGTGTTGTCTCGAGCCTGCTTGTTGTAAAGTCACCTAAAAAGCGAGAGCTGCAAGAACAATAATACAGATCATAACAAAGTAATTTTAAACCAGATGTTCAGATTTCTGCCTGGATTTCCAATTTAAATAACAGGCCCGGTAAACTAAAAGTTTTGTGGGTATTTTTTTGTTTAGTTTTGTTGGGTTTTGTTTTGTTTTTTTGGAGGGGTGTGTGTGAGTTTTTTTATTTTGTTGGGTTTTTTCCTAGCTGTCTTACAAAATCAGCTATTGCTCTTCTGCATGATGTGTACTGATGAAGCAGAGATAGTGTTTGGCTCTGGAGGCTGCTTCTGCGGCCCTGTTTTGTTGCCTTTTTTTGTTGTTGTTGGTTTAGTTTAATGAAGATGAAGGTGGGGAGAGAATCTGTGCAAAGATCATGAAAACAATTTGGGAAAGTGATAAATTGTAGAACACTATTTATTTTCTCTTTTAGAAGTTTGATGCCTGACCCTGCACCCCCGTGTACACACTTCCATTTACTTTGAGAGACTACACTGGCAGCCAGCTCACCTTTTTCACTAGGTTCAAGGGTTGTTGGAACACCACCTCTTTTGGGAAGTGTGCTTGGATTAGCCACAAGAAATCACTGACACAAGAAGTCACACCCACACGCACCCCCTGTGAGAAGAACACACAGCCTCTGTGGGGTCCTATCTGGCCAAAGGAGCTGATAGATGAATTTGGGTTCTTTTCCCTGAGTGGGTGTTTTTAGAGTAATTCCTATTTGTGGTATTGTTGTCTAGCTACAGGAGTATTAAGGTATTCATTGCACCGACTGTTTGCTTTAAAATGCTTTGTGGGTGAGCTTTTATTGCTCAGGAATGGCACCAGATGGACAGTCCTGGGGAACAAAGTCCTCGCATTATCTGCAGAACAGGCATGGCACAAGCAGTGTGAAGTTTTCTTCCCTCTGCCATTAGCCTGATCTCAGGCAAGAGAAGCTCAGGAGGAAGAGGGCACCCCAGAGTCTGTGTCTCTTCAGAGAAACCAACATCAGGGCCACCTGCTGAGGTGGCAGATTTGAAGACATAGTTGATGCACCTCCATGAAGCTTTTCCTAGAGGCTACTTGGGATCAGGTTCTTGGCAGCTTCTTCAGGCATCCTCTGTCCTAGAAACAGAGGCAGTTTTTGGAGCAGTCGCTGCCTACTGCCTAAACCCACATCAGACTGACTTTACAAACGTTTCTGACTCCTAGAGCTGTACTAGACCTTTTTTCGTTGGTTCTACCCCTTCAGTTAGGGGAGGGGCACGGTTTCCAACAGAGACTGAGCACCGGTAAGGAGGTGGTAATGTCCATCCTTGTGTCAATACCCCAGCCGGTTCACACAGAACAAAATAACCCATTGTGCGTGGTTCCTTAATGACAGTCTCCGTGCTTTGTTTGCCTCTGAGTGGCACGCTGCTTATCAAATATCTGTTGTGGACTGCTTTGTAAAACAGAGGTGCTTCCCATCCCACTAGGAAAAGTCTGGCTGGCCTCTTGCTTTCCTGAAAAAGCAAGCCACCAGCCCAGGCAGCTCTCAGGAGATGTGCTCATCTACCTGGCCAACCCACTGTTTTCTAGAAAGCCTTATTAGAGTCTAAGGCCATAGAATTGTTTGGTTTAGAAAAGAAACGCTGACAAACACTGATGTGACAATATTGGTAACTTCCACCATAGCGTGGTGTTCTCCTGTGGCTACTTCTTCCTCGGGGAGGACAGCTCAAAGTCCAGTGTTGCTTCTCATGCTTTGCTTATGTTCTGCACACTCAGAAAGGAAAACAAGAAAAACTGAGTCTGATAAAAATGTATGAGGTTTTTTTTCTCAGCATATCAGGGAGTTCTGAATTGGCCTCATTTTCCTTTTGGAACAGAAAAATCCTATGCCACAAAATGGGCAGCAACTTTTTGATTGTGTAGTTGTAACACTTTTTTCATGCGTGACGCATGACATGCTCTGTCAAGCCACTGTATTTAAAGTTCCCCTTATGTATTTCATTTTTATTAGTGACAGAGTACAGGCGATTTCAATCTTAATACTTCAGGGTGATCTGTACATGAGGTGTAGAGCACATCGGTGTGCGCTCTGATCCAGCTATTGCGTTGAGCTCACCCCCTTCGCGTGTAAATCTTGAGGAGGTTTGCTGTGCCCAGCCCTGTGAGGGGCATCGGTGGAAATGAAATGTGATGGACACTGACCACTTTTATACCACTTTATTTCCTTTTCCTATTGTTAAGTTTTCAATTTCCCTTTTCCCTTACTGCGCATTTATACTCTTGCCAAGTTCCAGGGCAGCAGAAAAGCTGCTCCTTGTATTGTTCTTATTTGTAAGCCATGCTTTTGACCAGTTGGTCTTTTTAGGGAGCAGAAAGCATTAGGTGCTAGCAGATGAAGACAATTTCTGCATTGCAGAATTCCCATCTAACACGTGCTTGCCCTGTGGGATGGAGCTGTAACAATTCACAGCTCTCCTGTCCTCGTGCTCCTTGCGAAACTCACTCCAAGTCAAGATCTTCCAGTTCATGTCCTCCACGTGCCTGAACCTGGCCGTTTGGTTTGAATGGCTCCCTGCCCTCCAGAAATACTCTCCCCTCCTATCCGTGGCTGGTAGGAGCAGCATGTTGAGGACAGGTTAGCTGAGCTGCTGCTGGCAAGAAATGAAATAAACAGATTAAAAGAAGTCTGGGTTCCCAGGTGCATAAAGCTGAAGGACAGCAAAGAAACCAGATAAGTAAAAGAAGAACACATGTTATTTTGTTCTCTCCGTGGTACTGTTCGTGTGGTGAGCTGAGTCTCGGGGAGCAGCAGTTGTCAGTACGGGTGGTTTCCTCCTCCTCCCAGGCAGTCCTGCAACTGCCCTGCTGTAGGGCCTTTCTCCTGGGACAGGCAAAGGGCCTCCCTGCACTCTGAGCTGATTTCAGAGCCTTGCTCCCAAAGCACTTGGGCGGGTCACCACCCAGTCTGTAGGCACCGGATAAATGTGCCATCAGCACTGGTGAAGCTAGATGCTACAGGAAGCAGCTCCATCCAGTTCCTTGGGTTTTATCTGGAAAAAAAAAGTGGGCAGGGGCAGAGAGGGGACAAAGAAGCATTTCTCTCATGATGGACGCTAGTGATGTGAACCAATATGTAAAAGCTGGGTAATATAAACCCTTCCCTCTTCCCCTCCCACACAGAGAACCAGAACAAGGTGCTTTCCCCATATTCTGATACCCTGAGGCACAGACAGATCTCAGGCTAGCTCTCTATCAGGGACAGTTTCCAGAGTATCATGTGGGAAGTAGGATCAAACTTTTAATCCCTGAAAATAAAAAATATCTTATAAGGGGAAAAAAAAAAATACTTCGAAACATTTGCAGATAATTAAAAGAAACAGCATTTAACAGTGAGGCTGAAGTCCTGACCTGAAGCATAGTGAATTTGACCACCGCCTTTCGTACAGCTAGAGGTTTATAGCGTTCTGGAGTGTTGTTTATGTTACTATAAAAAAAGGTGAGAAAATATATTCAGTTACTTTGTGTTTCCCGCCATTGAGCAGATGGCGATTCGTAGCTCAAATTGTTTTTTAAGCCATTTCACATTTTACTAAAAAGTACAATATGCTTTTTGACAACAAGCCACACTCGGGCGCTTTTGCAGAGGTTACATTTGTGCTCAGGTATCTCAGAAAGCAAAGAGTTTACCAAACCTGTTGTGTTGTAACAGCAAATATTTTTCCACTTACTTCGCACGTGGTGGTGGAAAACATTTGCTAAAAACTCTCCTGCTTCTTGTTTCAAATGATTTCTAATTTTGGAGGCCAGGAGCATACTTATTTCAACTGCCTAGATTTGAGATTGTTTCTTCCATCTATGGTCCCAGGAGAACAAACCACACTTTTTAAAGAGCTGAATATTCTTTATATTTTAAGTGTATAATAATATGTACAGAGGGCCATTGGAAAAAAAAAAAAAAAACCCAAAGAAATATTCAGCTGTTCTATTTTGGGAAGTTTTGGTGCTTTAGAATGAAAACTGTTAATACTGCACGCATTGAAAAATTCTCACCATTGCAGCCATGGTTTTATCAAAACATGTTAAATTATAGGAGTGCAGAAATAAGGAAGAGTCGGGTTTATTATTAATTGACAGTCATTTTTAGCTGGCATGTGGTGACAGGTCCTCCAAACAAACCCAAGACACAGATTAGAGATGAAAGTTTTGGAAATGCTCTAAATCTTTGTAGCATTGCAGAAAGGAAGCGTAATATTAAACTGACAAATTGCATTTATCTATTTTTTTTTTCAATGTAATTCACAGTTTCTTCCTATTATTTTTTACTACCCGTGGAGATAAAGCAAAACAAATTCCTCAAAACAGAGAGAAATATATTTTCAGATACTTTTTCCCATTAAGTAATAGATCTCTCTTATACATATGTACTGTCAAATATCTATCCATTCCTTCTCTACAGCCAGAAGTGTTGGCTATGCAAACATTGCAGAACCAACTCTTAACATATGTGCCATGTGCCTCGCTATAGATACGCAGGAAACTCTATATAATAATTAAAGTCTGCATATATTATCTCGTAATTATAATTTTACATAATCTGTTATATAATCTCCAGGCTGGTATGCGATGAAAAAAATGCGCTTATGTCAGAATTCTTAGGAAGAAAAATAAAATTGTTGCTTGTAAAGGTCCTGGCAACGAAGGAGCACGCAGGGATATTGAAGCACGGGGTCTAGCTCAACGATAAAAGCCAGGCTGGCTGTTATTAAACGTGTAACTCGCACCTTAGGCGGGATGAGGAGCACCTCGGCAGCACCGCTGTTGCTCCAGCTCCCCGCTCCCCGCCCGGGGAGCGCTGCCGTGGGCTGGGGGCACCTCGCTCTCGGCGTTTCCACCCCCAAACACACCCCCGCATTTAAAAAAATAATATATATATATTTTCCTCGGCGTGGTAGCGAGAGGTGATTTCCTACAGGAGCCTCCGCTCGTTCTGGGCTGCTGAACCGCGCCGGGGCCGGGAGAAGCCGGTACCGAGCAGTACCCGGCGGGGCTCGGGTGCGCTGCGAGCCGCTGAACTGAGCTGAGCGAGCCCGCCCTGCGCCTTCCTTTTGGGGGCTGAAACAACAGCGGCATCCCAACATTTCCTGCTGGGGCCGAAACGGGCCAGAGGGGGGAACCCACCGTAAAAAAAAAAAAACAACACAAAATAACCAGAGTGCGCCGGGAAATCCACGGAGTGGATTGGAAATGCATAACTGAAATGCAAAGTAAATCGGCTGAAATGGCCAGGCTTTCATTCCACATCAACAGCAAGCTTTATAATTTCCAGGTGCTGGGGAAAGCTGTTCGTTGTCTTATAGTTTATAAATCCCTGCTGGAAGGAGGGAGGGAGGGGAAGAATCTTTGGAGGTGAATGAAATATCAAATCACGAGGTTCTATGTAGATTTATGATTGCATAAGAGCCTCAGTCATTTCCATATATTGAAATGTGCTGTCCTTTCTGCGACTGCCCAGCCCTCGGAGGGAGAGAGATGCTCGATTCCGCCTTGATCAATGCTGACTGTGAAGCAAGGAGGAGGAGAAGGGGGGGACCAGGCTGGCACCAGATGGAGCAGGGTCTAGGGAAAGGTCAAGGTTAGCTCAGGCTGCTATTGAATCGGTTGCAGCCTCACAGATAGATCTCTGCCTCGGAGGCACCCACTGGGGCTTCTCAGAATCAAATCTAATAGAAAAGGCAGTCACAGAATGAAATCGCTTCATCTGAATGCTAAAATTGTTATTAGGCTACATTAGAGAGATACCGGGCACGTGATTACCAAAAAAGGAAGCCTGCCTAGCAGTTTGCGACTGAAATAAAAGCTGTGAATATGTTGATACCATCAGCAACGTGCAAGGATAATGGATAACAGGAGAGAGGGGCAGGGAGAGACGTGCGTGTGTAACGAACAGATTAACATATTGATGCATATGTACATATCCATATAAAATTATTTGTATACGCGGCTGCGTGGGGATATATTTGTACGTCTGCGGATTGCAGCGCTCGACTTCTTGCGAGTCCTGTAGCGGCTGTGGTCCTCAATGCTCCGAAGACATTTGCTAATTGGTTTGGATGGCACTTAGGGACCAAGAAGTGGGAATCCACTCTGGGGAGAGGCTGGCTGGTGAGTCCTGGCAGGACTCCGCCGGCAGCCACCCTCGACTTGTGTCGCAGTGATGTGCTGCCAGTTGCATTTTTTGATTTAAAATCCTCATGAAGGCACAGGGCTCGGTCATTGTTTGAGGCCTCTCTCTTTCTTTCTTGTCTCGAGCAAAACTCTGCTGCGAGGAAATGTGAGGCGTGTACACGTGTGCACACACCCCACATGCTAGGCGCGGGAGCGTGACGCAGGCACACACATACGTGTTTGGAGCAGTGCTGCTGACAGCTGGCTTCCAGAGATCAAAGTGAGCTCTTTGCAGTTACCATCCCCTCCACGTTACCTACAGCACAGCCATATCTTAAAGAAGGATTTAGTCTTGTAAAATAAATGCTGGCTACACTAGATTAAACATGATGACTGCACTCCAAGGGTTAATAAATTTAGAATTAACAGATCATCCCAGCTTGATACAGCTACTATAGATGATTTAATATGCAGCCTAAGCAGGTTGACAGTCAGCTCACAGATGCAGATAAGATCAAACAGTCTCTTGATTCAATAGATTGAATGGTTGTACTGAGTGTCTGGAAGGTGAGTGACAGTACGTATATGGCAGGGGTTCTGGTAAAGAAGGGCTTCGATTCCCCACTGCTGTGCACTGCACTGGTTTTCCTTTTCTAGCAGTCAACCTTTTCCAGCAATCAAACCTGGAGTTAACATCAAAAAACCCATCTTAAATATAGTTCAGGAGAGTTATTTGAAGTTTTCAGTAATGAAAAGCTCTGTGCTCTAATAGTAATCACCATTACTATTGCTAGTCTGCACTTCAGATTCCTTCTCCGTGGTCAAGGCCATCGCCACCTACTCCATCCCACAGGGACTGTCATTGGCCTGCAGTCGCTGGCTGGCCGGCCACACTAGTCCCCTTCTCTGACAGACCTAAATCCACAGGGAAAAAAAAGGTATTTTGGGGGGCAGAACAGTGACACCTCAATCACGTCAGTCCCTGCGGCTTGGGAGTGCAACCTTGTCCCTAATGTGATCCACCATCCAGAGGCTTCAGCTGTAGGAAACCTCGGTAGGTGTGGAGTGAGGAGGACAATTCCCCTGCATGCTTTCTCAGCTCTCGCTTTGCTGGCTTAAAAGTTAATGCCTGTAGTAACTCTTCTGTGGTTTATGTTTTCCTTCTTGCTCTCCTGTCCTATTTAAAGGGGAATGTAAAACAGTGCTTGTGGAGGCCGGTGAGCAGTGAGATGACAGAGTGGTCTCTAACAATTTGTATTATTTGATCAGGAGTAAAAGCTCCACCTGAACCGTTGGATTTCCCCGTGTGAATACGTTTCCAGGCAATTTTAAAAATGCATATTATGTATTTAATAGACCATCACAGGTCTGAACAGCATCTTATTGTGTTAGATGGGGCCACCAGCACACCGGTAGGAATATTTGTGTTAAAGTTACTGCACATCTGAACCCTTATAAATTAGCTGGTTTGTTTACTGGGGTAGGTCTTTTTTAAATGCCCAAATGCTCGGTCCGTGGTTTTGACGAATGCCCTGCAAAACATTGGTGTAATAAGCACCACTGCTTTGAATTTACCGACCAGCCCCCACCAGATCGCTTTTTCTCTTTGCAGTTTTTAAAATGGTCTTGGGTACTTTTGCCAACATTCACCTGTGAATTACACTTTGATTTTAATTTGGAAACCAGTGGTTCCTTTTAATCCCTTAAAAGCTGAGTTACAGAGGGCCAGAGAGATCCACATGAGCATCCCCCAACTTTTCTGAGTGGGTCTGTGACTCTGTGCTGGGATGAGAACCTCTCGGGTGAGCTGATGGAGGCACCACAACTGTGCCCTTGTCATTAGAGAGGTGGTATCCAACTGCTAGTGCTTCTCAGGGCAAATGAAGAGGACTCAAATGCCCCTGAAGAAAGAAACTGAGAAGCAAAAAAGCCCACAAACACACACAGAAAAGCCTGTGGGAATGAGCATGAGCACAGACAGGAGTTAGGGAATGAGCGGGAATCACGAGAAAGCTCTCCCGGATGCAGTGCCCTTGGCTGAGCCCTGCTCCGGGGGCCCCATGCAGGCTGAGCTGCAGAGGGGGCTCGGCTGTGGGGAGCCCCGTGGATCCCCCCTCTCCCCAACCCAAGGCGGCAGTGCCGCTTCCCAAGGCGGAACCAGCGAAACCAGTTATCTGGCAGCAATTTGCATATTTATGGTACCTCCTGCCGTTCTCTGTGATTGCTTTACAGGCAGGAAAGGTAGCAGAAAAATATAGGACCTCCTTTAAAAAAAAAAAAAAGGGCAAAAAATACGTGCACAGGGGCTCTGATAGAAGAATAAGCCTTGTAAAGCCCCCGGCAGGGAATTTGTTTACCAAACATCTTTTTTTTTTTTTTTTGTCTTAAGATTTGAAGGTGGTTGTGGGTTTTTGTGGGTGGTTTTTTGGTTTTTTTGGGGTTTTTTTTAAGTTCCGAGGTTGAAGATGCAAGGTCCGTGTTTCTGTGCAAAGTGCTAGAGATGAGCACTGATCATTTCAGGGAGAAATAATTAGCCTTGTCATATTCGCTGAACGTATACATCTAAGGAAGAGGCAATCCTTGGAGAATGGGAAAAAACATTCAGTAGACACTTTAAAAGTATAGTGTCATGGTACATATATTTTTTAGTCCCGCTCATAAGCAATGTACAAATGCACAGTAAGGCTTTGAATATAAAAGCTAATTAGGTCTCAATAGAGAATAGTTTCATTTTTATTGGCTCCGAGTACAACAGCTGGCTAAGATACACCTCGGCTCCGAGACATTTCTGGCCTTCCCCATAGGAGCTGCCATGGCTGTGTCCCCGTATATGCCTATACATTCAGACAGCTTCAGTTCCAGGGAGCGTGAACTGAGAGGTCTATAGCTCACCTCACCCCTGTGCCGAGGAGCCCTTTGGAGCTGTTGAGGAGTGGGCCACATGACTCCAGCCACATCTAGACCAAACTTCTCCCTGCTGCCAGTAGGGAATAGCACTTAAAGACTGGTGTGATGACGTGTCCTGTATTTTCTTATTTACTGTGTTATGTTATCTATAGGGCCTATCACCATAACATCGGAGGGTGGTGGGTTTCAGCACAGATAGTCTATGGGTCTCTCTCTGTGTTTACATCTATTTCTCTCTCTCCAGGCACTCAGATGCTGTGAATCTTAATATGATAGGGCAAATTAAATTCTGAATTGTGAATACATTCATTTCAGTATGGTAATATCAAACATTGTATGTATTTCTGATTTCTGTACATATTTCTGATTTCTGTATTTAATTTCCCTTGCCTTTTTCTTTTTTTTTTTCTTTTTTTTTAATGCTGAAGAACAGTTTTTCTCTGAACAATAGCTTTAGTACAATAACTCCCCCCAACCCCAGCATTCATACTTAATGGACATCAGCTTTCCTATGTCATGCTATACAATACACTTGCATGTCATTTTAATTGAGTGAAATCTTATTCATACTGGTGGTAGACGGCATTCTTTTCACTGCAGTCAGAATTCATACTGTACTGTAAAAAATTCTATGTGCTGACAATAACAAATGGTGGCAAAACTATCCAAACTGCTCAGAGGAGTGGGTTCTTATCACAGGTTATTCACCGGCACCTCCATCTTTCCGTGCAGCTTTGGGCCATGTAATAATATATTCTTCTGCCTATAGAGAGTTGCATAAAAATATTATTGTGAGCATTCGAACAATTAAGCTGAAATTTTGTACAGCATAAGTACAGTAAAAAAGAAAATCCCCAGTAAAGCTGTCCTTATTTTTAAATGCAGAAACAAACCGCTGCTCTCTTAACAATTAACTCTTCTTCGTCTGGATCCTTGCACAAGCTACGTCATGTTCTGCAAAGCACATGCATTTCTTCTTTGCTAAAGCTAAAAGCTAAACCTAAACACTGCCTGAAATAGTGATATAAAATGAATCCGGAGAATGATGATTGTGCGTGTTAAATTTCAGTTCAACGCATTCGAAGTGACTGAAAGTTGTAGCTCTAAAAAGCAATGTAATAGAATTTATTTCCTAAAGATGTTAAGGTGCCAATATAACGGCATGCTTGAGTACATGCTTACTTTGAGCATGTAAGTACAGCTGATGTGCCCAAATATAAATATGTGCTTAAGAATTTCTCAGTACCCAAGGCTAAGTAGATTCCTCTGGCAGGGGATACCTTGAGCAGGGTTAGAAGAAGAAAATCCTTTTTTATTGTGTTGCCCTTCTCTGTTGTCCCTCACACCAAGTGTGCTAGGAAGAAGAGGCTGTGTTGAGCAGCATAAAAGAACTAAATCTTTCCTTGTCCTGTGTAGCGAAACTAATTTTCCCATGGTAGGATCTTCTTTTTGATGGCTGATAGTGGGTTTCTTAGATTAGAGAGTTATTTTTGTTATTCCGTTTATTTTTTTTAATTGATTTGAGGTATAGTTGGATTTATTCTTCAGGATAAAAAGTTTTCAATTCCTCCTTTTCCCTCCTGCCACATCCAGAGGGGTGCTTTCCAGATTTCTTCATAAGGAGAGTCTG
>JAAGNO010014282.1:0-13654 GCA_033439905.1 Ceryle rudis | reverse complement strand
ATACTTCATAAAATTTTCAACACTTAGAAAATAAAACCTTAATAAAAGCCGAATGTCAAGAATGTTTCTTATAATCCAAAGATACCATAGAGAGGAAATAGAGTAATCACTGCCACGCTGAGCACACAAAAAAGGTAGAATGTGCTTGCAAAACTTGCACAGGAAGGCATTTGAAGATGGGCAGGAACAAGGGACAGAGAGGAAAAGTTCCCCAGGACTTAGGTCATAAATCACATCTGTAAGATACAACTGTATATTTACAGGCATGAGATGAACAGTTCAAAATACTTAGACTGAGCAACTGCAAATTATCAATACTGTATTTATTATGCATGGTCTGTGGTTAGATTATCACATAAATTAACTATAATTGAGATTATTTGAGATTAGAATAACAATGTAATTGTTACTTTCCAATTCAAGAGCAATGCCTGCATAGCAACCAATCAACCACTTGGGTATCGTGAGTTTAACTTTCATGACTATCAGACAAAACAAAACAAACCACACCACGCTGGTGACAGTCATTAATTTCCTGGAACATAGGGCTGTCTGCTCAGAGAGGTCTCAACAGCCTGGAGCGTGAGCTGATTAATACCTTATAAAGACAAGAAACATAAATGCAGTCTTGCACCTAGAAGAAAACAGCAACACACAAGAGCATATAGTGGACAGCTGCCTAGGTAGCAGCTTTGCAGAAAAGGACCTGTGGCCCAGCAAAGGACAAGCTGAACATAAGGCTTTGAGGCAAAAAAGGCTCTACCACATACTGGCCAATATTAGCGTGTATCTAGCAAAACAAGTGAAGAGATTATTATCCTCTATTCAGTACCTGCATGAATACTGGAGTTTACTGGAGTACTGTGTTGAGATTGGGCTTCCTACCACATGAATTACATCACTACATCACAGGTTGTCCAAAAAGTTGGTCAGTGTCCCATTCCTGGAAACATTCCAGGTCAGGTTGGACACAGCTCTGCGCAACCTGCTTTAGTTGAAGGTGTCTCTGCTCACTGCAGGGGGTGTTGGACTAGCTGTCCTTTAAAGGTCCCTCCCAACCCAACCCAGTCTATGATATTCAGAACTTGACTGCACAAAAATCTCATCAAACTTTTAAATTGGAGCCAGATTTTATATTTGCCTTGATTTGAGTAAGGATTGGACCAAATGACCAGCCAATATCCCTTCCAACCTTAATTATTGTATGAGTCTACAATATATATCTTTCACATCCACTGTGTGAACTCAAAGCCTTAAGTGCTTAATGGCAGCATTCTTCGGCAGAGCTGTTAGAAGCTCATTACTGGAAAATCGCAGACAGTTGAGGAAGAAATGAAAACCAGAGAGCTTTCTACAGATTCTCAGAATGAAAAGGAAATGGTCTACTTTATCAGTGTGACTTAATGTGGTATTACACTTAATTATTTTTTGGATGATCAGTGCACTGAGTGATCTTTGTGTAAAATGCAGAAGTGAATCAGAAGCTGTCAGGAAGAAAACAGAATTTGGAAGGCACTGTTTAGACTCCGGGTACATGAGAAGGAGGCTGAAAGATTATGGAATAAACATTCAGCTAGATGTTCATGGTAAAATTATTAGAAGAAAAATGGGAAGTTAGGTAGCAAGATAATGATCAATATAAGTTTCAAATTTAACACTTCATGGCTTGAAATGGGTGATCTTTATGATGGGAAAATAGGATTATAAATAGCAATATGTTATTGTATGATTAATAACAGTGATGTAACGGATTAACTCCTTACCATTTTTGTATCAGACTCTCCCTATACTCATACACAGACAATTATGTAGACCTATTTTCTGCTCATAGTTGGAGGGTTCTTTTTCAGAAGTCCGTAAGTGCAGATTTCTACGTTTTCAGAAAACTGAAAAATGTTAAGTATAGCAGCACATCTAAAATGGGTCCCTCTCAGTAAACTCCTCAAAGGAACAAATATCTGGTGGGTTTTTTTTTCCACATAGGTAGTTCTACCTACTACATAAGTAATAATCACCAACCTGTTCAGTGATGTTTTCAAGGGGAAAAAGCTGCTTTGTCCGTCTCTGTTAAGATTTTACAGAAATATAACCATGTCAATACCTTTATAAGGCGAACAAAGCCTTATCAGCTCAATTCAGATATCTCTTGCTGTAATTGCATGAAATGTATTCGTGAAAAAATCCTTCAGAGACAGAGGTCCCTTCCAACCTCAACCATTCCATGATTTCATGGTCTAAAATGAAAATCCATTCCTATTCTAAAATAGCTAGAAAAATTATATCCTTTCATAAGAAAAATATTACAGAGTGGGGCAGAGCATTACCAAGGAAAAACAAAACAAAAAGTTCCTTGTATTCTTACAGTTATACCAGTAATGTGTAATATGCTTACAGGCAATAAGTCTTTTTTGCTCCAACAAACCAAATTCCTGGAAGAAGCTAAAGGGAAAACTGAAGGCCAGCAGAAGACTATTCAAATGGCTCTTATTTGTTGTAGGTGGCAGAAGTCTGTAAGTCATAACCCTAGTTAAGTTCAGGACATAGCTAGAAATTAAAGTGAACCGTTCACAGATAGTTTATAAAGGTAGAACTTCTCTACTTTTGGGTTGGTTTTTTTGTTTGTTTGGGTTTTTTTAATAAAAAGTATATCTTATATCACCATTGCTGGAGGTTTCTGAATTGTCTACTCGATTCCAGAGCAGTTTATAAAACAAAATTTTGTATTAGATTTCTGACTCCCCCCCAGTTTTGTGCATGTCTGTATTGAAAACTGGACCCTTCATAACTGTGTTTTCCAGCTTTGGCTAAAATGAAAGAAATTCCTAAAAAGTCTGCAAGTTTCCACAGTTTGTCACATTTTAGGCCAAGACACAGAGTGCTTGCTTGGGCTTAAGTTTACCCATATATTTTTTTAAAGTTCATTCCAAATAAAAACAAGCTTGAGATGCTCCATGATTAGAACAAGATCATAGCTAAATGCAAGAATGATTTGGGTTGGAAGGGACCTTTAAAGGTCACGTAGTCCAAACCCCCTACAGTGAGCAGGGACATCTGCAACTAGAGCAGGTTGCTCAGAGACGCATCCAACCTGACCTGGAATGGTTTCAGGGTCTCACCAGCTTCATTGTAAAAAGTTTCTTCTTTCTCCCTATTCTAAATCTTCCCTCTTTTAGTTCAAAACCATCATCCCTTGTTTTGTTGCAACAGGCCCTGCTAAAAAGACTGTCCCCATCTTTCTTATGGTAAAGATAGAAGAAAAATTAATAAAAAAAAGGATAAAGATCATCATGCATGTATAAATACCAACACAGTCTGTAAAACCTATTATTTAATTTTCACTTTGTTCAACACAAAGATGTCAGACAAAGCCTTTATCATTGTATAAAATAGTTATGGAAAAATGGAAGTCAATAAGACACCCCAGAGGGGGAAAAAAGTGTTCAAATGTCTCAGAAATATAGCCTAAAATAGAAAAATTAGATTGTTTAAAGATGAAGCAGAGTCAGAATCCATCTTAGAGAGGCAGAATAACTTTCTCATACCATCCATGATAAACAGCAGAGGTAACAATGGGCTTATTTAGTGAAAGAGGAATATTTTAGGTCTCAAGAAATACTGTTTTATTCAACTTTGGAAAAGTCTATCAGGATGTACACCTGCAAAATCTTGGATCCAAAGACTGACAAACACCAGGTACTGCAATGAAAACAGTAGTTATAGTACCATGGATTATTTAGATTACCCTTTGTTAGAGTCTGGAAGTAGTTTACAGCAAGAGTTTGTGCCTGTCTGGCCATTCACATTTTCAATCCAAATTCTACTCATGTTAACTTACCATTACAAATTTATATACGCAGATAGCAGAAACAGGCAGCAGATGGAGCAGATCTGAAGACAGCAGATATTTCAAAACCAATTCTTATCAAGCAGACTTTTAAATTTAGGGGGTTTTTGTTAAGTTTGGAAAACTTTTCTTCAAGAACTGTTGAAATTAATTCTGAAATTATTTTACAATACTGTAACTTTAGTTCAAATAAACAGTTTTTAAACCATTTTAAGAAAGTTTTTTGTTTTTTTTTTTCCCCAGAACTTCAATGAACACTTCAGAAGCATACTATATGCTTCCTTAGAACAAAATAGGCATTTTCCGAAAACAACAAAATACTCATCAACCGTTCTGGATATACAAACAACATTATTTCCCCCTCGCTCATCGACAAATCGTATAGAAGATCATCTTTCTTTTAAGCACTGATAAAAAAAACTTCTTAGCTTAAAAAAAAAAAAAAAAAAAATGAAAATACAGTCAGAGGATGTATTACAACATTTATCAGGCAGCTGTGAGAAAGGGAGCTCATGGAATGGCCTTCAGGTGAGCAAGAGTAGCAATGGTGCCTGAAGATCTTGCCACTGCACCATGGGGTGCAGCTCTCACAGATTTTTCAGAGGCTGTTCAGATTTTCAGCGAGTTCCAACCCTACTCATATCCCAATTGCCAGCTGTATAATATATATCCCTATAATACTAATCAGGGACTAAAGATTACAAGATACTTGCAGCTCAGTAGCCCATATGTTTGTCATCATGTCTCCAGAATTTTAAGCCAGAAGAATGATATCAGTTCATTGTTCTTACAACTATAAGTTTTAACATCTCAAGCTCATAGGTCTATTAAGAGTTAAAGGAGTGTAAGAGTAACTCAGTAAATTCAAAATTCACTTGAGTGTAAAGCTGAGTTTTCCTTTATTATCAGAACATGTACACCACCTCTGAAAGAAGCCATATGAACAGAAACATTTGCCATCTCACTTGGGAAAATCAGCCTCTGAAGCAGTTCTTGGATCACTCCATAAAGAAACAAACTGAGTTGTAACAAATAATTTTCTATAGAGACTACAGGAAAGAACAACAAGTTGTTTTTTCTCAAAGTGCACCAGGAGTTGTTACTATTTCTTGAACTTGAAAGAATGAAGTTGTCAAGAGGAATAATGTGCCATTGTAAACTAGTACCAGATGGTGGAGTGATTTCTCTAATGCCTTGTTTAATTAAGTAACCATGAACACAGGAAAACAAAGTTGAACAAAAAAAAAAAAAAAAAAGGCTACATTTAAAAAAAGGGTCACAATCTCAATTCTATTTTTCCTCAGAATGTTTCCTAGGACAAACCAGATGGAAAATTGAGTTCTTAATTTTTAGAAAACAGCATTTAGGTACCAGAAATTAGTACTAGCTCTTCTTCATGGTTTTTGCACATCACAAGCCCCATTCTTCCATCATTATTAATGCCACGTATCATCCAACATAATGAAAATATTGCTTTTAGCTGTAAACACACCCAGTTGAACTACCTGTTCAAAACTCACAGCAGCAGGACCTGGATTCATTATTTCACATACTGGAAAGTGTTTCAGAGCTACAGAACCTTACAACTTCTACTTCCTTTGTTCTTGATCCAGTGGTGGCTGCAGGTGCAGTTCAGATTTTTCTATCTGCACCCCGTCATACGGGGAGGTCTGCCATCCAGGAAGGTATCCGTTCTGGAGCAGTTTAGGTTAGGAGGTAAAGCTGATAGAGAAGGAAGCAGCAGCAAGGCAAAAACGTGCTATATCCGATTATGTATGGTTTTTTCCATTAACTTCCCAAAAATAACAATAAGTAACAAATATGTAATCCCTCCTCTAAATCCTGAACTGTCTTACCTAAGCAGAATTTTTTTAAAATACTTCTCTCACACACTTTTTAATACATATTTTCAAATTGCTGTCATGTTTTAAATATTTGTACGTGTATCTATGCATATATGTATTTAAAGCACGACTCTACTTTGAAAAAGACAGTATATGGGTAAAAAAAAATATTTAAAAAAAGATCATTCTCCTTCCTACCGCATAGTGCTTACGCCTGGATGTAGAAAGGAACAACTTCCTCTAACAAATTGATTATGAGCCTTTAGCTTCTAAAGAAATAAATTAAACGCCATCTTTTGCAACTTCATAAAGTGTTTTGTTCTCAATGACTGCAGTTAAAAGAAGCATTAAACATTTAACTTTTTTTTTGTCTACAAAAGCTATGACTGGCAAATGTAATTCTGCCAATAAGATATTTTCTAACGCATAGCTTCCTTGTCAACTCGTTAAAAATTATGAGCAGAAATGTCAACAGTGTTCTAATAACTTGTACAGACACTTCCTGCTCAAACTATCTTATAAAATGCTTCTAATAATGTTTTGGAGACATGTAATTACTAATTTAAGATATAGATGACACCAACAGAGCACAACAAGAGATGAACCTTACCCAGTGTCCTATCTGAAGTGTAGTGTAAAGAAACCAATGCCAATTTTATTTGCCCCATTGCTTTTTTTTACCTTCCCTCTCCACAGACCTCTGCTTTCTTTCCTTTCCCTCACATTCCTCTTCTTTTGACATACAGACCATTCTCCTGAAGACTCTAAAAAAAAAAAGACACCCTCTCAAAGGCTCCTTCACCTTTTCACGTAGCACTTCTCAGCTACAACACATGCTACAATCTAATCCTATCTGAAGGTGCAGTTAAACCTTTGTTAACCCCTTACTGGCAAAAGTAGCACATCAATGCAATGTTTTAGGATCCAGCTAACATTCATCCAATCTCACTTTCTGCAGATATGCTGGTATTTCAAAAAACGAGGTGTTTTTTACCCAATCAGTTGAAAATGAAACACAAAAGAACAATTGGCACCATCCTACACTGATGCTGCTCCTGCCAGAACTCCTCCACAGACTTATTTTCTCATAAGGGAGCTTAGAGGCCTTTGGGATCATGCTGATAAGGAGCAGCACTTAACAGTTTCCTTATTCCTACCACCACAAAACAATGAGACTTGAACCACCTACTCCTGATGAATGTACAAAAGGGCCACGAACTGCTCCCATGTCATCTGTGCAGGCACCCTACCTGCCCACACCCCAGCTACCACTACACACCCACCTCCAGAATCTTCCTAAGAAACAGATGCCAGTTTTAAAGGAAAATGTATCTTTTTGTTGAATCACTGTGCTGGTTTTGCTAAAAAATTACTCCACATTTTTCTTTTGCTGTTTATAACTCTCCCCTGCACAAATTCACTTTTGAACTGAAATACAGAATATTCCACGATTATTTTTGTTTGTTTTATTAGAATTTGTTAGGTTGAGTAGCATTTGTGTCTCCAGAACCACAAGCCAGCAGCTTATGAAAATTAAAACCACACTATTGAAATAGGGTTTTTCTCTTCCTTTATCTTTATTTTTAATACAGCTATACACTCTTGTGCAGCTTCATTCTGCCATCAGCATCAGAAATATTTATGCTGAAGTGCAGAAAAATTTGAAAAGGAGGAAATTGGTTGGGTACTACAGAAATCACTCTGGGAACAAACCAAGGTTAACTTACGATCTCTGTGAAGTCAGTTGCATTTACACAAGCAGGATGCAAACCAAATACCCAAAATATATGGGTGCTTCTAAACTTTTACACATCAGTGTTGTAGCATGAGGGCAAATACTATACCCTATCTTCAATATACTACAAATTAAATAAAAGACAAGAACACAATCATGGAATGATTTGCATTAGAAGGGACATTAAAGATTATCTAGTTCCAACCCCCCTGCCATGGGCAGGGACACCTCCCACTAGACCAGGTTGCTCAAAGCCCCATCCATCCTGGTCTTGAACACTTCCAGTGGTGAAGCATCCACAGCTTCCCTGGTCAACCTCTTCCAGCATTTCACTAGCCTCAGAGCGAAGAGCTTCTTCCTAATTTCTAACTGAAATCTCCCCTCTTCCAGTCTGAGGCCATCAAGCCCTCATAAAATGTCCCTCTCCACTCCAGCTTTCTTCTAGGGCCCCTTCAGATACTAGAAGGCTGCAGTAAGGTCTCCCCAGAGTCTTCTCCAGGCTGAAGTTCCCTGCACAGCTTGGTAGCTGTCTGATATAAATCACTCTCATAAGACATGGAAAATGAAATAAAAGAGCTCTGTAAGATGTTTTCAAGAGAACATTAACAAATCTTTCTGAATATGTGGCATAACAGCCTCATTGACAATCAACAAGCAACCCTATAAGAAACAAGAAATGAGAAATTTTGTGGGTCACTGAATGCCAGATGTCTCAGAATCTTATTTCAAAGCTATTTTGTTTGGACACTGTGCAACCGATCCTAAACTGGAAAGCAGATGGCCCCTTAAAACACATATTCAATGCATATGCCATGCAAGCACAGTATGTACCGCAGTGAGCAAAAAACCAGCAAGGAGCTCAGAGACTTTAACACCCTCACTGTGCCTTTATTCAAGTAGGTTTCCCTGGGATCCTTAGCTCATTTCAGATTGCCACACAGCTTGTTCTCTTATGTTAGGATGCACCACTACAGACACTTCAGTATATGGTAGCCAGCCTAATATGTACGCACAATAATTCAAGAGAAATAGCTAAAACATTCTACTAAGAGAACACTTAAGAGCACTGATGAAAATTGCTTGGATTTTCAGCAAAGAGACACAGTTTCATACTTATAAAATAGTAGTTTAGTAAAGTGGGAAAGAATTGCTGCGATGAGCAGAGAGGATGCTTTTGGCTGACCGCCAGTCAGGTCAGCACATGCAAAGGCACGAGCTCATATCTGCATGTGCCACGGAAGGCTGTGAGTAATGAATGTTTTGTGTATTCCTTACTTGCAGCTGCCTCATTTGCAGGGATATTTGCTCAAGTTAGGTTTAAAAATTTAATCCCATCGAGCTGCTGTGATTAGTGTCTGCCTACACAATCAACAGCCTGACAAATATTGATATTAATGGAAAAACAAAAAATGTGTGGACTTCAGCTCCTGAATTCTGATGAGGCCAGGGAAACCACACACAGAGATATTCAGGTAACTAAAAGGCAAATGGATTTTTAAAAGATTTTGCAAAATTTCAAGGGAAGACAAGAACTCCAGTGCCATGGGGTAACTCACAGGATTTTAACTATGGAAACGTACCTCTGAAAATGTGGCCTAATGCCATGTTAATACAGATCTGGCACAACAAAGGTTTTGATGCTGTAGTCTAGGCATGCCCTCAGTTAAGAAACCAAATCTAAAGTGCACTTACTACATGATAAACAACATCTGAATGCATATTGGCCTACAAACTTTGAGCAAATCTATATAGCAATCCCAAGATATAATTACAACATAAGTACATGCAAACACTCTAATTTATCAAAGACACAGAAGCACTGTGTCCAGCACAGGCCAGCACATCAGAGTCAGGTCCTCCATAAGCAGTTACCATATGAGCTCCTGTCAAAATCCAACATGATTTTACCTGCTTTTACCTGCAAAAATCAGCCTCTGTATGTGTATTTGTGCCATTATCATCTCTTAATTTTGCTGTGAAGTCATGCTGTCTGAAAGGAAATACAACGTGCACAACTGAATAAGGATAAAGAGAAAACAGGTCTATGAGTTGGGAAAAACAAGAGAGATTTGCCAAAACTAGGTCTGTAGATGATGGGAGCAGGATCATAGGACTGAGGAAGCTGTCCTCTTAGACAGGCAGGGTGGATGGGAGGAGTGAATTCCAAATTAGAAATCAAAATTCTGTCCCAGATCCAATTCTGATCCACTTTAGAAATGCTCTAGCTGAAATTTGTAACACAACTTCAGAATCAGAGACTTGTAGCTTATCATGGCATCCTATTCATCCTCATTTTTTTAGAGATTACTGAACTAGATTCCTATCCATCATTAAATTACTCCTATATTTTACTACATCATTTAATTAATATCTGGGGTACATAAAACAAAATAACATTTGATGCACTTCACAGATTTAAAAAAAAAAATCATCTATTACATACTAGTTACAGTGAGAATGTCTCTGCCACTGGTTCTGCAGCATCATCCTTATTTAATGTATTCCTGGGGGCCTAGCTCAGCTTCAAGCTGGTAATTACCATAAAAGAGCGTTATTCTTCCTTTGCCTTAACTATGAGCTTCCTGTTTGCCTCTTTCTAGTACTTTCCATCACATCAATATCTATTTGCAGAGATTAGGAACAATAAGTCACTAAACGAGAAATAATAAATAGGAGAGAGAGTGCTTTGCACCACACTTAAGAGAACAGGTGGACAGTTTGAGTTGGTGGCTCCTGCAAGCAACGCCATTTTCTCTATTGGAAGGATCAAAGAAAAGTCCATCCCTCGACCACTGAAGCCTGCAGAACAGTGCAACAGTTTAGTCATGCGTGAGAAGTCCCCACACTAAAAAAAAAAATAAAAATCTGTATTTGCAGCACATCACCATACATGGTGATGTCTTATGTTGCAAATGCCAGTGGACACATGGTCATGGAAGAAGGGTGTCACCTCAGGCATCTTTTGCAGAGGGGCAGAAGTAAAATATTCCCATACTCCACAAGCCCTAATAAATGAGTTCAGGGTTTTGGTGAAGAACATTCACTCAGTGGGTAAGCAAAGAGTCAACTTCAAGAGGTTCTGACCCAGCCTGAGAAGCAGTATCTGAACAGTTATCTAACACTTCTGTTGTGTCCAGCCCCCAGCCTGTGATGGATGGGGTGGTGATGGTGGTACCAACAGAGCTCTGAGATGGATGAAGTTTTCAGAAGGGGCACAGTCTGCTCCTGGACATCACTTGTCCCACACTGGACATTTGAAATCTGAACAAGACTGATAAATAACAACCCATCATATTCTGCAAAGTTAGAAATTGGCAATTTTCCACCCATACTCCCAGCTTGTTATATCCTATTTACTTGAGGCTGAGGCTCTCTTCTCCTTCATTACCTTTGTGATCCAAAGCCAAAACCAGAGGCTCAGTAAATTAAGCCTAGCTCCTGACTGCTTTGTAGTCTAATTAGACTTTAGCTCTCATTTAGAGTGTTCATTTACAATGGCCTGCGCCCCACCTAGTAACAACCACAAGTATCTGTTTACTGGCAACCCTACCATTTTTTTCTAAAAACTGTTTTACTGGAAAACAGGTTTACTTTTATCTTTTCTTCTAAAACTACTATTTGCTATTCAATGCCGCCTCATCCCGCCCTCCCCCTGCTCCACACAGCCTCCAAGCCAACACATTATGTTCATTCAGTATTACAACTTAGTTCCATTTCCCATCCAGACTGCAGAAATCATCCTGAAAACAAGGCAATGCGGCACAAAGCCAAATGCACTGACTTTATTTCCTGACCAAAATCAACACTGTTGCACAGACTACAAGCGTGTCCTGTTCATGCCATGCCATCCATAATGGGATCAACATGTAGCAGGACAAAGAAATCATTCCTTGCTTTCATGAATCAGAAACCAAGTTTTCACCAACTTGATTCCTTTTGTAATTCTTAATTCCTTAAATTAATTGAAAATATTTTTTGGGTTGTGGTTTTACAAGTACCTCCTTTAGGTTATGTTACAATTTATGTTAAAGTGGTATATTCTGTTAACATTTTTGTTAGAATATTTTTAGTATTACAAAAGGTCAGCCTCTAAGGCAACTGAGATAGATATAGAAACAATTATACTGCTAGAGTCAGGCTATCTCGTTCTAAGTAACTTTAGATACCAAGATGCAATACAGTTGTAAAGCTCTACTCATCCATGCAGATGAGAATCAGAGTTATCTGGTGTTATCAGTATCATCATCTTATATTTTCCTGTCTGAAATATAGGATTCCTATAGAAATTCTTAAAAATTCAGACATAGATCAGGCAAACTGCCATCACAGCACACAAAATGGAAACCTGCTTTGTGAACACCCACTATGGATCACCTTGTATGGAATCAGGAACTACAAACTTCTTCAATAACATTTGCTGGAAACTTAAAAGAAAATTCCTTTTGCTGCTTTAATGCCTCCCCCCCCCCCAAAAAAAAAAAAAATAGAGCAAATTAATTTACAGGCAGAGATGTCTAACACAATCTTAAATTGTAGGCATCTGATGAAGAGTAGCTTAGTAAAACCCTTGTTGTGATGATATACTTTCAGATACGTCATAATTCAGATACAGGCCAACAGATTAATTATATGAGGAATATTACCCTCCTCAAACAGAAGCTATAAAACAGGAATTCAAAACCTCATTGGAGTCAGTTTGTCAATATGCATTTTAAAATTGCGTTGTTGGGATCTCAAAACATTCCCTGAAATAAGAAGGTCTACCTTAACCAGCTCAGGTGGTTACACTTGTTCATTTCCTCCCACTATTCCTCATGGTCAGCACCAAAATTGACTGATCTTTCTGAATTACCTAGACATGGTGTTTCTTATCCAACAACCAAGTTCCAAAAGAAAGCTTCCATTCCTCATCATATCCTGCCCAATTATTTCTTTAAGGCCCCATCCTGCTTCAGTTTCAGTTGTCCTCTTCAAATTCCACCTCAGACAAGCTTGACCAGTCCTTACCGCCTTCACCTCAAGAGCTGAAGTCACTGCATACATTTACGAAGCTGCTTTAAAGAGGAGGAGCCCACACCGTAGATGATCCATCACTAGATGTGTTCAAGACCATGTTGGATGGGGCTCTGAGCAACCTGGTCTACTGGGAGGTGTCCCTGTCCATGGCAGGGGGGTGGGAAGTAGATGACCTTTAAGGTCCCTTCCAACCCAAACCATTCTAAAATTCACCTCCCCTTGTAAATTCTTGAGCCTGGGATCCATAACACATCCCTCCAAAATATCACACTTTCTTCCCAACACCTTCCTATATGCAGCAGTTCATATTTCTTTGCTAGGAAACCAGTTCTCCCTCTACTGATCTATAGCTATACTTTAATCACAGGCTTCCACAGCTTATCAGGATTCTGACCATCATGTTTAGCCCAGAAGTAAATGGGGGCAAGTTACCATTTGGTTACCTTTGTTGGATTTGCTTTTGACCAGTCATACACAAATGAATCTGTGATGTCACTGCGTGACTTAAATAGAAGTTACAGGCATGTTAAAGTTTACTCTTGGCACCATTGATTTATCTTGACCAGTCTTGGTTTTATTTTGGGGTATTTTTTGTTTGTTTATTGTGGGGTGTGTTTGTTTGGTTTTTGATTTGGGCTTTCATTTCTGCCAAGCTTGAATTATTCAGTGTTATTACCACTCACGGTCTCACCTGAGAGCAGCTTCACCTCCTGCATAACCTTCAGAAGATAAAGTTGATACTGGGTGCTGGCCTGACATTCCTGATCCCTTCCACCTGAGTAGCATACCTCTACTCAAAGGTGATTTGAAGGAGAATGTCCACTCGATTACCTATATGAATAGCTATTTACCAGTATAAGATAAGTGACTGACATGACGACCTAGTAAACACCCACTACTGTTCAGTATCTGTCTCCTGGAGAACACATCACCTTAAACTTCCTTTTCTTGCTTGTCTTTGCAAAGATCTTTGTATGTTTATTAAAAATGAAGTAAAGCATATTAGCCGTAAGTATATTAGCACTATAAGTATATTATTTACTGATAATATGATTAATAGATATTAACAGAAGGAATGAAAAAAAAAAAAAAAAACAAAACCAAACCCCAAAAAACCCCAAAACCAAAGAAAAAGGAATTGGACCAGTATGGGGAATGCAACTGTAGCAGTCTTGGGGGATGCCAAGACCTTCAGTAGGCTGGGGTTGCCATCTT
>JAAGNO010014281.1:0-34341 GCA_033439905.1 Ceryle rudis | reverse complement strand
CGGCAATTGTCCAGGTTATTTACCACCTGGCCTGTTTTCATCTTCTCTCGAAGGTGTGTACTGAGGTAAGAGCCCTCAAAAAAATAACAGAAAAGTGGTGGAGGGGTGGAGGTTCAGCTGAAAGGCTGAAGTTATATTTTGTTTATCTGCAAGCTGTCTGCTTGCTGTCCAGATACGTTACTATTTTGTCCCAAAGGTACAGAATAAATCTTTGTACTAAAAGACCAAAACTATTGAAGCTGGGCAAAGCCGTAAGTCTTTTGTCACGAAGGTGGAGTTTGGCAAAAGCTCTGCTAGCTAGGAAAGTTTCTCAGAAGCCCAGGCTCACATAAATGTCCAGATGGGCAACTGCAAGGGACTGATGAAGGAAAGGCTTGCTAAGATTTGTTTCTCTTCCTCAAGGCCCAAAGTCTGATGAAAGGGAGGACAGGAGAGTGTTTACCCTTCCCTTGATTCTGACACCTACAGTAGTTCCTGGTTTTCTCTTTGGCAGTCTGGAATAGGAAAAAAAGGCCAGTTAGCTTTCTAATGAATAACAGCTCAATAACACACCTGGAGTTTCATAGAAAACTAGTTTAGGAAGAATAATCTAACCTGCAAGGGGAAAAAAACCACTGCTCTGCCATTCAGACAATGTGAGGAACTTGTCCTGTTCTTCTATGAGCATCCCAAAAGTCTTTGAGCACCTGATTAAGGATTCCAGAACCTCAGCTGCTCATCAAGAGAATGAAATTAATAATATCAAATACTTGTATCTCTGTAATGGCCCAAAGGTGTCTCTCAGGGTGTGCTTATTCCATGCCTGGCACAACAGACATCTGAGCACTGATGAATAATTACAGAGAAACATTCCAATATAAAAGTAGGTTAGTGGTGGTGTGAAAGAATTTATTGTGGTTACAGAGCACTAGATAAAACTGGATCTATGGAAATATAAATACCTTTCAGACAAAATGTTTAAGTTCTGCCAGGACAGAGGGAATGAATGCTAATATATGCAGCTTGCATGGGCAGTCACCTCTTTTCTCTCTCTCTCTAAAAAAACCTGCTGTCAGTGCTGTCAAAAATTTGGTCACTTGGGTCTTAGTTGCTCCTCAAAGCCAGAAGGAATTTTTAGTATCTTGAGATGTGTTAGTTTAGCCCACAGATAATGTTGTAACCAGGGGAAACCTTCCATGACTTAAGTCTGGAGCAGCACTAAAAACTTACACATGTGACAAGACCTGTTTGAAAATCTTCATAAGGAAATTCTTGTCTGTTTAGGAAACAGTGGATCACTGGAACTGAGGTGCTCTGCAGCACAAATATGCTGCCTGGTCAGCATGGCTTATTGCATTGTGTGTTTTTACCTAGTTGTTTCTAGATGCTTTTCACTAGGAGTCTTTTGCTGAGCTGAGTGCTTCTGACTATTGAAGACCCTGTTGAACTGAGACTCTCAAGTCTTTGTAAGTAGATTTTTCTCTCAGCTCTCTGCTTTGTGAGGTCACCAGCCCTTCAGACTTCTCAGCTGTCCATTAACTCTTCTCTGCAAGTTACCCTCGTTAGCTTTCTGGGAAGATGGGTAGCCCCAAGAACCAAATAGTTGGGAGAGAAGGTGGGACGTCCTAAAATATTTATGCTTTCTTAAAAATATTGAACCACTCATGCTTTTACCTTGCTTCATCTTAATTAAGGATGATTTCTTAGAAAAAGAAATGAAAATAAAGTTTACTTTTTTTTTGAAGGAGGGGCAGAACTATCTTTTCTGACTATCTTTAACCATGCTCTCTACTCAGTTATTCATCTCTCTCTCTCTCTCTCTCTCTCTCTCTCTCTCTCTCGCTTTCTCTCTTTCTCTTCCTCTGAACTTCTTGTTGGGAACACGTGTAAAACATGACCAGGCTAAAACATCTCATTGTCTGCACCGCTAGGCATGTTACACATCTCCCTTGTCTTGATGTCACTATTTATGCCATGAGCAACTGGTCCAGTCAAATGCCACATCCAGTGATGCAAGGCCAGCCTTCTATTTGGAAGGGGACTACTGATTAGGGAGTCCTTAGAGTGAAGCACAGAATGTGCTAGGGAAGAGCACAGGAAAACAAGCCCCACATTTGCTGCCTCTCTATTAAAAATCCAGTGCAAAATATACTCTATGCATCTGGCGTTGTTGGGGTTGTGAGTGTATGCGACATCCAACCCAGGGAAGAGTTGCTTAGCAACTGTGTCCTGCCCTCAGGCTGCCCGCAGCTGCCTGTGATGTTCTGCTTTGATGATGGAAATTCTTCCATCTTGTGTTCTGGGGGCTCTCTATGTGTATCCCGCTGGGTATATGTTGTGTGCATAGATTTTCTATCAAACTTGTCTGATCTTACCAGCTTAGAAGCCAAACTCACCTGCTCTTGCAGTTTGAATTCATCTTTTCTAATTAAGGGCAAGGGTTGCTTTTCTATTACCTGCTTTGCACAAGAAACTTGCACCTGTTGAGTGCAAGTGATTTGAAAGCTGGTTGGATAAACTGTTTCTGTCCCCTCTTTTGTGGAAAGTGCTTTTTCATGTGCTCTTAGGGTGACCTTCCCATTAGAGGGCTAAGAGAAGAGGGACACACAAGAAGAGGGACTTGTACTGAGTCTATTTGGAGATAGCTAAAACAATTTTTTAAAAAAATATTTTAAATGACTCATGCTAACAGGCTTGTTCAATGTGAAGTGATCAAGTTATTGCTGTGGCACTTATTTCTGGGGACATATGTTTTACTTGGCATCTGGGCTGAGGGCACAGAGCAATGAATGGCACAGAGCAATGGATGGTTCTGCAAACAGCTGAGGCAGTGGAAGATCCATTGCTGATCACTGCTCCCACAATGCTGGTGGTGCCATCTCTCAGAGGCTTACCAGCTGAGCTCCCTGTCTCTTTGCTCCCCTCTGCTTCGGTGTAAATAAGCTAGTTTGGGCCTAGGAGTTCAGAACAAAATGACTTCAAGAGTGCTGAGTTGGCCAGTGTGTGGACAGACTTAGTTAAAAAAACAGGTCTCCCTTGTGTGCTACCTCTACTGACAGCTGTTTGGAGAGGTAGCAAACAAAGGTGCTGAAGATCAGAGTGGAAAATTGAAACAGACAACTCTAGCCGTGTTTAGGTGAGGACTTGTTTGCTTCCTGTGGTGCTTTCTCAAGATCACTGTCAGAGTCTTCACAGGAAGAAATTTTCCCCCTGTTCATACTGTCTCTGGGGAATGTTTTGATCGGCACAATGGATTTGCTTGCAAGAACTTTAAATAATTTCCAGAGCTTTAAGTCTCTGAGGGGGTCTAATTCCAAGCTGAAGTTGCTCAGTGGTTCAGGTCAGACCCCTGGAGACAACCCATCTGATGAACAGGTTCATCCTACAGGGCAGGGGATGCCTCAAGTGCCTTAAACGATAGGGTTGTTATTTGTAAACACATGTTAAGATAGTTTGCCTGCATTATGTTATTACCATAATCAGTACTTTTACTACTACTCTGCTGGTTTTGCCTAACAGTTCTCATTTATACATCCTGAGGCCATATCTGGCTCAAGAAATCATAAGAGGAAAAACATAGATAGTAGAGAGCGAAGTCACTTGTCCTGATGCATCCTGTTGGCTTATGGCACTGCCCACAGCTGCTGCCATCCAGAATCCTCAACCCCCTCCCTGGGACTGTACCCCTCTTCTAACGAGACTTTCCTCTAAAGAGATGGAAATTGCCAAGCTCACAGCACATTTGAACCATGTGTCTTCTTTTGCTTTTAGTAAGTTAAAGTATGACTGTATATTTGCTTCTTGGTTTATGTATGGTGTCTGATTTAGCCCCAGGATCCCTCTTGTTCACTCTGCCTTTAGCAGGAAAGGTAATGGTATGGATAAAAAAAAGCAGTAGCTGTGTGAGAGAGGCATTGTGGGAAGCATTCTGTTTGTTCTTTTGTTCCCTTCCAGCAATACTTAAAATCCACATTTCCCTCTTAGAGGAACTGCTGTCAGAGAGAGACCCAAGTCCAGTCCTACCCATGCTATGAAGGAACTCTGTGTGGTACACGCTGCTGCAGTGTCTAAGGGCAGACAGTCATATGTCAACAGAAAAGTGTCCTCTTCAAAACTAACCAATCCCAATTGGAAACATCACTACTTCCAGGCCACACAAAATAGACAAGTAGTCTTCCGTTTTGTCAGTGCAAGTTAGTGAAAGGAGGAAAAAGAATGGGTGAAGCATGCAGGATGTGGAAAAAGAGTGGGAGAAAAGAACTGGCATTGAAAGAGAAGAAGTTATATAGAATAAGAAAGGTAGTTTGTAGGAAGAAGGGAAATTTTTTTTTGTTAGACCAAATAATACAGCTAGTGGAGGGGAAAAAACAAGTGTAGGTTTTTGGCACAACAGCCAAAAAACTGATGTGGTTTCTGCTGGAGACCAGAAGGTGGCTACCACAGCATCTTGATTTTTAACCTCTGGGTTTTTTGTTTGGTTTTTTTTTTCAGACTTCCCTTTTCAGGCTTTTCTAATGTTGATTATCATTGGTGACTCTTTAGGGCTTAGAACAGGACATATTCCCATTTGCCACATTATGCATGGGGAAACATCTCTCATGCTATGGGGAGTCCCTGGGTGTAGGAAACTGCTCTGTGCATGGATCCCCAGTGGTTAAAAGCCTAGAATGTACCCAGCTCTAGGGCAGGAGTGGAGGGAGGTAGGTCATCTGCTGGAGACACTTAAGCCATTACAATTATTTGGTTTGCTGATACTGAAACCTCATGGGATGGGGTGACTGAACACTAACAACCCTAATCCTTACTCCTCCTACTTCTCAGATTTAAATGCTTCCAGGTGCTAGGGCAAATATATAGATGAATTTGTGAAGTTTGTCCAGGCAGTGAAATCACACTGGGAACTGGAAAGCAAGGGGACCTGAAAGCTGTGCAGTAGACATGGGAAAAGTCTGGCATAAGCATGAATAAGTATCTAGAGCAAGGAGCTTGTTTTTATTCTTTACAGCAGGCTTCATGTTCACCACAGCCACTCAGCTGTCTGATTGTGTATGTAAAGCAGTATTATAAATCTGTGGTGCTACATGCACATTTTTATTCCTATTACACTATATGCATATTTTATTATGTTTATCATTAATATTCCGCATGGGGTATTAGAAGAAGTCAGAAGCAGTCAGTTCTGCTATGGTTCCTCCAACAAGCTCTCAAAGAGGGGTTTCTGAAAGCTGAGACCTCTTCATTTCTGCCTTGCCTCATATGAGCTCCCTCTGATGCTCATGAGAATGTGTGGTGTTTCCTCATCCCTTCCCATTGCATTAGCTTTAGATACAGTCAGGGCAAACACACAACCCTTCTGGCATAAACCATATACTTTGCCTAGAAGGATGAAAAGTGACTAGGGTTATAATTAGTATTAGTTTGGGTCTATCAGGTTGCAAAACTGGAAGTTGTCCCCCTCAGCCTTTTCCTTTTAATAATTTTTAATTATTAATTGCCCCAGCCAAAAAGGAGGGAAAGGAGAACTACCGGTACTGTGTGGAATAGACATGATGGGAAGAGGTAGAAAGTTGTCTGATAGGAAGCTGAGACTCTGGACCCTGATTTGAGGCAATACTTGGCTCGTTAATTATTGCATTTTAAACAGGCTCTGAAGCCCACTGGAGAAAACATTGCTCCCCTTTCCTAGCCTGCCATGTGCAAGCACATGCTGGAAATCTGTGTTTGCTTCCCTTTCCAACCTCAGCACTGCTCTGAGGCAGCTGGAAGTTACAAAGGCATTCTGGTTAGTGAGACAAGCAAAAAGTCCTCTATGTGTCCCACAGTGCTTCAGAGAAGTCTGCATCATCCTGCAGGTCACTACAGCAGAACTCTTCTATGGCTGAAACAGCAAAACTCCGCTGGGGCTTTGATTCTTCCTTGACAAAGTAAGGGATAGGCCCAAAGGTAGGGTCTAGGAAAAGACATCTAAATGTGAACCATTTTAATAAAAAAGTAAAAAACCAAACCAAAACCAAACCCAAAAGCAACAACAACAAAAAACCTAAACCAGACTAGCAAAACCCAACAAAAAACCCACAGTGAATTTAAGGTGCCCACAAAGATAAGGCAAGGTGTCAGAATCTTTCCTGAAGTTCATACTTGACTGAGATAGCTGTGCTTGGTGCTGATACACGGTAGGTCTTGCCCTGTGGAAATCATAGTCTCTTGTAATGATCATACTGGTACTTCAGTAACAGGCTATCCATTTCTTTTTGTTTTTTTTTTTTTTTTTTTTTTTTTTTTTTTTTTCTTGTAAGATGAAACCCTCCCTTTTTCTCCCCTTTATTTTCTGTGACCTCCCCATGGTTCTTAGAGCTGTTATCAAGGCAGTCTTCCTTGGGTGTTCTCTCTCTGTCGTACCTCCTGGTGTGAATTGTGCCTCGCCAGCTGCTGTTCTTTCACTGCTGTTTGAGCCCTCTTTCCTCTTCTCTCTGCCTTTCAGACAAGTCCTGTCATTAGCACTGCTCCCTTTTCCCTGCCAGTGCTAGCTGTAAGGATGATGTTGTCACTCCCATGTGAGCCACACTCAACTCTCACATCTCCTTCAGCTTAACCTTTTTCATCTCTCTTGTTTGTCTGCCTGGACTCTACCAAATCTCAGCTCCACTGTAACTTCCTGCCTCTGCAGGCTTCCCACAAGGAACTGTCTGTGCTTGGTTGAAATGCTCTTCTTCCTCCTTGTGTGGCAGCAGCATGGACCATTGTGCAGGGTACTCATCACAGAACCCAAAGCATTGAAACAAGCAAGCTCCTTGTTTCTCCATGTCTTTGTTTTTCGAGATGTAAAATAAAAAAGGTGATGCTGATCTGCCTTTTAAAAACATTTTGAGATCTATGGAGTGAAAACAGGCAGATAAATGTGAGGGATAATTGTCAACATGCTGCTTCTAGTGCCGCCTTTTACTCAGATCTCACATTTACATTAGTCATGATTTCTTTATTGATATCTTCTCTGTCAGGTTCATGCTCATGCATCCCAGGCACACTCACACACAAGCTTCTTTTGCCACATCTGCTCCTTTGTTAAAAACCATCATTACTGACTCATCACACCCTGACCTATTCACAATTATCACTTGTTACTCTTCCCAAAGCTGTGCTGGGCACCGCACCAGCAGTCAGGAATACTGCAGTTTCATGGGAGGTTGATTAGTGTTGAGGTGAGGTAATTCCCCAGTGAGGTGCCCAGATCTGAGCTGCTGTTCTGATTTTCCTGAGCCCTCTGGAAGACCTGTGACACATGTGTGATCATATTGGTTTCAATCAATGACACCCCTCCCTGCCGCAATTGCTGCTCTTTCCCACCCTTCCCCTTGCAGTCACATTTGACTCGAGGCACCTTCTCCAGATTGCTCATTCCCTCTCCATTCCCTTCTACTACTACTTCCTTGCTCCATCACTGGCCCTTCTGTTTCCTCTCTGGGCCATTCCCATCTTGTTTCCTCCATCTCTCTACCTGCAGTCAGAAGCCCCATTGATGTGCTGAGCGTGCAATACTATAGCTGGCTATGTACCTTAATCTGTTCTCTTACTCTCTCCTGTAATGAGATGCAGGATTCTCTGTGTGAAGGATGCTACACGGAAATAAATTGCTCCTTGTAGCTTTCCGTCATGCGAACTTAACTGCGCCTAAAGTCTTTGGGCTGATTTCACGTCGTCTTCCCGTCACCACTTGATGGTGCTCTTGGACACAGCAAGTCTCTGTTGTACTGCCGGGGCGGGGGCGCGGAGCGCAGTCATGAGGAGCTTGATTTTTCTCTCATCTTAGTCCTAATCCAAAACTAAGTTCAAAACCATCTCTAAAGAAGCAGCAGCCTAAATTCTTAGCTCTTAGGGTAAGAGCCCACTTGCTTCTTTTTCTATTTCCTTTTCTCTTCCCTGTTTTATTTCCGCTCTTCTCTTTCATTTCCTACTTACTTTTTATTTTTGTCTCACCTTTCAGGTTCTGTTTATGTTGCTTTCACCGATTCTTTCCCCCCAATGCCTCTCCTACATTTCCCAGATGTATCTTCCTGCTTCTATTAGTTTTTCTCTGCTTTCCCTTTCTCCTCTTTTCTCCTATGGTGCTCCCTCTAGAGTTCATAATCTTAGCTATAAAGTCCCAGTAAGTCATAACAGAACCTTAATATAACCTTCTCCCTCTTGCTTCTGAAATTTGCGGATCTTACCTCTGTTGGCTTCTGCTGCACTCTGTCACCTTGTGTTAAAGAAACCTAAAAAACTCCAAACTCATCCTCTCTCCTACATCCATCTTCCTCCCATGACTGACTTTCTAGTTGTATTGTTGGAAGGAAAAGCATGTGCTGCAAGCTAACAGAGGAGCCTCAGTACAGACCACCTCAGAGAAATTCCCTGGGTCTCTGCCAGAGCCATGGAAAGAACTCTTGAACTGGCACGAGTATGTTCTCTTAAGAAGGCTCACAGTAATTCAAGTGCAGAGTTTGTGTTATTTGGTATATGGTCTCAGAAGCAGAGTATTATGTAGCTTTGGCCACTGTTATTTGGGCTTGAGGATCATCAGTGCTATTGCACTTAACCTTGTGTTAAATTTCTTTTTTCACTCTAGAGAAATGGTTAAACTCTCCTTTGAAACAGTAGCAAGGCAGTATCCACGCCAGAGGCCATACAAGCACTTTAGCCACGCAGGAAAGACAACTTCAGTGGGCACTGAAAATAGGGAGGGTGTTGTATATATGTGAAAGAAAGGGAGAGAACAAAACCTTGACACAAATCTGGAGAAAGAAGGGAGTTGAAGCACAGACTGATTAAGAAGCTGGTAGCCTGACCCTAAGGAAAAGCTTAGATAGTTTGATGCTGTAAGCAAAGAAACTGGCTTGAGTTCTCCTTCATGGAATAAGATATGATTCCATGCATTCCTTGCAAATAAATAAGATATAAAAGACTTCTTTCCAACTCCTCTGGAGTAACCTATAGGACCCTGAAATTTGGCTAGCAGAATAGGGGGCAGGAGGGAAAATGATGCTATGAATTTTTTAACCAAGAATCAGAATGAGAAACTGTGTTTTATCTGTGAATCTCAAATCAATGTATAAAGCAGGATTGTTTTCTTCTCCCCATTTTAGGGAAACAAATACTGAGGTCACCCACCAAGGTGAGTATTTTGACAAGGGACTTCTCCTAACTTTCAGAAATTGAATTCATAACTTGCTATCCCTGCCTACAGCTGTGTACCATGTTGCCTAATGCACTGTCAGCAGTCCAACACCACAGAGGGAAGGGTTATCTGCTGGTTAAAGGTGAGGACTACCAGCTTTCGCTATGAGCAGTTTTGCTGATACCACTGTGCAATCTTAAACAGTTAAATTGTTTGGATTTTGTTGTCACTTGCAGTGATGTAAATGGGGATTTCTTCCTTAAGGTGTGAGCTCCATGGTCAGCTCCCAAGCCCTTATTTGAAAGAGCCCTAGAACCATGCCTAGAATTGCCAAATTTCTCCTGTGAGACAAGACCTGTGCTGTAAACCATTATGAAGGCAGTGGGGCTGATGGGCCAGACTTGCCATGTACACAAGGCAACACTGCTGTTCTCTAATCTGGTCCCTTGTGGTAAAAATATTTTCTCTAGTAGAAGTTTCCAACTCATGATGTTCCTATAGCTCTTAAATGCAAAAGGCTAACTGGATTATGGTTTTATGACTGAACCCATGTGAGTGAGATCAGAATCAGTCTCTCAGCACTTATATAATGGTTATAATAATATTGACTTAGTGGGGCATTGTGACAATTAGTGAAAGACTGTAATGCATTTTGAAACCTGTGGATGACATTTGGAGAACATAATGATAATTTTCCTCCTTTTGTTCTTCTGCATGTGGATCTCAAAGTGTTATTAAACTCCAGAGTTCTGTGGAAGGGTGTTGAGTAATTCAATGAATCTGTGGTCATAAGAATCCTTTTTGGTTGTCTTTATATTGTACATCATGGTGACTTATATCTTCGTTGGAGCACCAGTGATATGATTCAGATTCTCTTGTTCCAAAAGAACAAGCAGCTGCCGCTTAAAAAACCCTAGAGCATCTCCATTAATTATGATCAATGTGTGGACTATGCATCCCATTTAGTAAACAGCGACTCTAACAAACAGGTAGTTTGTGATGGTTTTCTGGTACATCTGGAATGTCTTAGCAGTCTCCAGTGTCCACTGGCACCATCTCCCACAGAGCTCTGTGAGGGAACTGGATTTGCCCTGCCTCAGAATCAGTCCTGTGTGTGAGAGAGAAGAGACTTCCCTTTCTCTGGAACAGGGTCAAGGTTTCCTGGGGCTTGGCTTCTCGTAAAGGAAGCAAAGCAAAAATGGAGGTAGCTTTCAAACTTGACCTTTTAGGTTGTGCTTGCTATTAGTGAGTTACAAAACATTTATGCAATTACCTTGGGCATCCTGATTTCCCTTCTGGAGTCACCTGTTTCCCTCCTGTAACAAAATAGAACGGACTCCTGCTTTTGGGCCTCTGAATCACATCTGTGTTAGATGCTCTTTTAAGACTGTATGACTATCTCTCTAATGCCCTACTTGGCAACCTGCTTCAGTCAGAGACTGCCCTCACCCTAACCACCGCCTTCTCTCAGCTTAGATCCAGTTTCTCCAGAGCTCTCTTGCTAGAGCTGCCCAACCTCCACACTGGGATGTCTTCAAAAGGATGCCTTCACATTGTATCAACCCCCACATTGTAAGAACAGTATAAGCTCCACTGCCTGATTTTGTCATCTTAAAGATAGTTATATCCTTCACACGCTATGAGGAGAACAATGGGATAAAGGTAAACTGAGGGGACTTTCCTTCCACTCCCTCTTTCCCATGAGCAAGCACATCTACGTTCAAGTGCGATCAGAAAAAAACCTCTCTAAACTGGTTGGATCTGATCTAGCAACCATCATTTCTGTGCAAGTGGGGTACCAAGCATGAGATAATGTTTTAACGTGTCTGGAAGACTGCTGTCTCCTGACAAGGCTGCCTCAGCAGGCAAGAAGGATATATGGACTTCAATGCGATGATCTTGCTGGCAGTTTACAATGCTGATATTTGAATAATCATGTCAGGGTGATAAACAGAAGACCTTGCTTGGGTGGCAGTAGTAATTCTCTATTTTCAGGGCTGCTCCTCACTGTTCTCTGGAGAGCCACATAAATGTTTATTTCTGCATCTGTTGCACTCTGCCAGTCACAACTGCTTAAAACAATATGCATATATATATGCATGCATATATATATATGCAAGTGCTTAAATAGGACATACAGCTTTATAAAGCAGGTGTGACTGTAGAATCAGAAAGCAGTCCTGTAGAGGTGCAAAATAAATGCCAAGATCTTCCAGTGTTATCCATTCTAGGCCTCAGAGGTGTTGGTGTTTTGGGTTTTTATTTCAGGGCAAGTCCTATACTTCTCTAGCACAGTAGTTGCACTGTGCAGCACTAGAGTAACAGGAGAGGAAAGAGGAATTTTTTTCTCACTTCTGTATACCTTTGCAAGTGATGACTGCTAGAATAGGAATAGGGCTGTTTGTGCTATGAAGTCTCATCTGGGCTGATGAGTTTTATCCATACATGCTCAGAACTGCTCTGAATAAGCAGGCAGGGTTGTTGCTTGTCTTGCTATGATCATTGCCTGGCTCAGCATGCTTCTTGTATCCCCCAGGGCTCCTGACAGCTCTGGACTTTGGAGGGCGGACTGCAGCTGAAGAGGCAAGGAGGAACAGGGCAGGGTGAAATGAATAGGGACACCTAAACCATCAAGAGAGCTTGTATCTAATCCCAGCTCTTTCACTGCTGCTCTGTGAGGGCCCAAGCAAATCCCTTCTTTTTGCTGTGCCTCAGTTTCCCTGTTAATTAAATGGGGATAATAATATACCTTTCACAGGAGCAATGTAGTGAGCCATCAGTCGATATCTTTAAAGTGCAGTGAGATCCACGGATAAAAGGTGCTGTGGAAGAGCATTGTTAAAAGTCCACAGTGAAACTCCACAAAACCTCCTGAACTGAGCCCTCTTGTCAACCTGGATTTTTTCACCACACCTTTGAAGATGAAGCTCTGCCGCTTACACTACTTTGCTCCAATTCAGTAGGTTTTAAGAGGCCACAGGGGGACTTGTTAGAGTTAAAATGGATTGAAATTGTCTTTGAGCCTTTAGAATAACGAGTATTTCCCTTTCTTTACATTTTTGGATCCAGATGAGATGCTGTTCTGTTGCTGTCATTCTGCCAACTTACGCCTTTCCCTTGCATTGAAACCTGAGCTCCTAGGGTCAGGCGTTTGCAAGCAGATGAACATTTTTTTTGTAAGTACATTAAGCAAAAGAAACTTAGGTAGGAAATTTTAATTACTTTTAAACTCTAAGCTACATCTTGTTCTCCCCATTATAAACCATTTTGATTCTACATTACGCAGATGCTGGCTATTCCTATTATCTGCATTAAGGTGATGATCTTCTTAGTGTCTGGGCACATTTCATGATTATTATTATTTCATATCGCAGCAGTGCCAAAAGGAGAGGAGAGAACATTAAGATGCTTGACTAAGGCCTGATTCCCAGGCTTGGCACAGGCTTTGTGTGTGAACTTTGCCATGCTACTACACAGGCTGTCTTTCTGCTTCATTTTCTTATCTTTGAAAAGACTCTTCCCCTTTTTACAGGGTCAGTGTGTTCATTGGTGCAGATTGGGTCTTACAAACTTGATACAAATGCAAAGGCTTTGATTCATGCCCAGTTGTGTTAAATGCTGTATGGGTATCTGTAAGTCTGGGTCCCTACTTTGCAGGGATTGAAGAGGAAGGTGATGGTTACCTACCAAAGATGCATGACGAGGGAAAGATGCCATTTCTTTGTACAGCTGGAATTGAGATCAAGTTAAAACGCTGGGAAGCATTATGATAGGAAGGAGAATGAAGCACTGGAAAAGACCACGGGGTCTCTCTTTCCAAAATGCTTGGAGGACAACTTCTGTCTGAACTGTCACAGTTGCAGTAGATTCTGCTCCTGGACAGGGGGAGATACTAGATAGCTCTACTTTTAGAGGGAACACTTGTGATCATCCAGCATTAAAAATGGACCTTGAAGGCACTCAGGAAGCTAAGTGTTTTTTCAATTTTTTTATTATTATTATTTGTGGAATCCTAAAATATTTTAAAGGGCAGAATGAGCTCCTTTAGGATGCACAACACTTGGTACTCTGCCCAGTAGCGTAAGTAAACCTTTGGAATAGACGTGGCTTTCTTAGTCACCTTTGTTGGGTCTTTGCCAATAGCCTCTGATCTCTCCTCCATCTCCTGTGGTGTCACCTGATCTAAGCTGGCCCTAATTTGAGTGGTGTGTTGGACCAAATGACTTGCGGTGGTTCCTTCCAACCCAAGTTATTCTATAAGCCTATGACTCACTTTTCTGGGAAGTCTGATGGGTGATGCAAACTCAGCCCTACCTCTTATACTGACACAAAGAACAAAATCAAGGAGGTTATACCTGTGCTACAGAATTGTAGAAAGGCTGATTGGAAGCGACATCTAGAGATCATATAATCCATCTTCCTTGGGACTATCACCTACACTAGATGCAGTCAGCCACAGCTTTGTTGAACTGAGTCTTGAAAACATCCAAGAATGGAGATCCTAAAACCTGATCTGTTCTGCAACTTGGTTGCTGGAAGAAGGCTTACTAAAAGTCAATAAGCATGCTCTCTTTTTGATGTTTAACATAAACAAAGTCCATTGCTGGAATCCTTCTTTTAGCGAAAAGCTCTCCTTCCTGCACCCTTCCTATGACTTCCCTATTCAAATCTAAAATTAGCCTTGATAATCCATGCTGAAAGGAATTATTGCTTGCTGGTGATAGTAAGAGAAGCCCATTTAAGGCATCTAGGCTCTTTTTCCCCTTGGTCTAGGAAAAGCCTGGCCAAAATGACAAAAACATGTACTGCAGTCTTTTGCAATGGTCTTGATTTTTTCCTCCTTGCCCTAATGTCCAGATTCTGTATGAGCGAGCCAGTGCTTGTTGCCCCCGGAGAATGCAGATGCTGACATTTTCTGCCACCCAAGTCTTCCCACTGCAATTTTATGAAACGTGCCCTCATTGGCAGTAGGTTACAGGCTTTCACCTGTGAGACAAGGACTTGTGGCAGATGGATCTAAACCACAAAGTTTGGTCTTGGATTCAGTTCTGGATCAAAACACTTTGAGCTGGAGTCAAAAGCAGGGGTTTTATTGGATTTTTTAATTTATTTTTCTGCTACACTTTCAACAGAACTTGGGCTAATCTAAAGCTTAGTTCTCCACTGGCCAGATCTCTGGGTGAAATTTTGTGGGAAGTGACATGAATGTGGGGAAAAATAATTTCCAAACCAAATGTAACTGAGATGTAACTGAGTAGCTCCAAGATGAAGCTACTGAGAGCCTAAAGGAAATGCAATTCAGACATACATGAACAGGTGAAATACTGAGCTTGCCTTTCTCAAGTAGGTTTCTTGAGTCTGTGCCTAGACTTATGAGGGGTTGAGGAATCTCACTGTATTGAAAACTTGAGACTTCTGTATGCATCCTTATACTGTGATGAAATGTGCTATAGTTTGTACAGTGCCTCTCCGTTCTTCCCAGTATCTGAGCACGTATGCTTTTTTTCTTCCATTTTGCAAGGCACAGGAGAAAACAACGTAGGCAAATTTTGCAACATCTATTTCAAGTCAGTAATTTGCTAAGTGCTCAGAGCTTGTCTCCTTTTTTTTTTTTTGTTCTGTTAAGTAATTTATAAATAAAAATAAATTCACACTCTAATATTTGCTTGTACTTGAATTCTATTGGTGAGATGTGTGAAAATTGCCTGATGGTTGAGTTCACCACCAAAAGCAAAGTTACAGGGAGTAATTATGGATAGTATTATAGAACAGAAGGATAATTTGATCTAAAAATTCGATCTAATGCTTCTGTGCAGGGACATATTTCTTTGGGAGAGGAGTTTGTAAAACAAAAGAGGAAAAAAAAATAGTATGGATGTGAGCTGGGAAAAGCAATTATTCTCTCATAATATGGGAACACGGTGTGCCTGGCCCAGGAGAGGTATGAAATACAAGAGAGAGGGCTGCAAGGAGCCTTTATGCATCGCATCAATGTTACTCAGGAAGGTTATTCTAAATGTGTAGGGAAGACACAAGCTCCTGAGCCTAGTGGTGTGAAACAGATGTGTGAGAAAGGACATGCAACACTGTGGAAGGAAGGTGTGTTGATGTTTTAATAGTGAATGTGAGGATGTCTAGGATGCATCAGGCCCGTGTTTGAGGTCTCTGCCCTGTTCACAGCACAGATCAGAGGGGGCAAGAAGTTGCCAGGATTGTGAGGCAGTGGCCAAGAACATCTGGCTTTCTGCATCCCTCAAGGCTCCCTGTAAGTCTTTTAAGACAAATGCAGAGGAGCAGAATTTCCCAGTTTTGATCTTCTAAACACTTCTCTGGGCAGCAGAAACAGTCACAGAGGATATGCCCTTCATACAGGACCCCTACTATTGCCCTCTTGAGATTCAGCAGGGGTGGATGAAGACCTCATGCTTTTCACCACATGCTGACTGCAATTCTCTCCCCTTTCTGTGTGTAGCCCCTAAGTCACAGCAAGGCTATGGAGCAAGAATGTCCCATCATCTGCCCTTGTCTCAGTTTCAGACTTCCCACTTAAAGATGGCGATCTTGCGCTATCCGTTGTCCCATGAAAATGAACATATACGAAGCATTGCCACAGGTAGTGTATGAATGATTATAATTGCCAGTAAATACTTACTGCTCTCTTGCCTCACCTCCAGCTTTGAGGTCCCAGAGGGCAGCAGCTGTCCTGATGTGCATCTATGCTTTAAACACCTAGAGAAGTGCCAGTTCCCCACAGGCACTCACTGGGTTCATGGTAATATGCAGCTCTGCTTGCAGCTAACAAGATTTAAACACCAGCTAATGACTGCATGTTTTCACTTTAATCAACACACAAATCGCCATTTTATTATGATGTTGGGTTTTTTTAACTCTAATTTAATTTATAATTGAATTATGTTCCAGATTGTAATTGTTGATATAATACACATCTCAAATTGGATGTTCACTTAGTGCTTCACTCTAACCTTTTGGTGAGGGCCCGAGTAGCACAGTGAGCCAGTCAGCACACAGTACTGGCTTCAACTCTTGACCTGAACACTAGAGAAATAATTTTGATGTCCTTAGGCTGATCTGCCTGTGGAGCTCTGTGCCATTTCCACAGGCTCCTTTTTCCATACCCCATGCTAGAAATCACATGTTGGGAAGGGAAAAGATCATAGAATCATAGAATTGTTTAGACTGGAAAAGACCTTTAAGATCATGAGCTTTTAAGAATCTAATTTGGTAGTTGAATGTGCTAACCACCCTTTCTGCCCCCACCCCACCTTAATATTTTCCCTTCATTAAATGTCACCATCCTGACAGCTGAGTTTTGGCAGGAGAATGTGTGAGCTCTTCTGACCCTGTTCAATGCAAAAGATGTTAGCTAAGCTTAAATTACTTTTCATCATAGAGGGCAATAATGCATAAATAGGTGGATTCATAAGACTTTGTTTGCCCATACCCTGAAGTTCAGATTTCTCAGAGGCATGTGGGTGTCTGCCACCTCCTAAAGTCCACGGAAGTTGGATTTCAGTTCCAACTAACATGACCTCAAAGGCAATATTCCCTTTAGTGTACATACAGGCAGGGATGTTTCTGAATATACTGTTTTGTCAAGGCACCTTAACATTAACCATGAGTAGTTAAAGTGTTGGAATATAATTTTTTCTATCTGAGGCATTGAGTGATATTTGAACATCACATTAGTGAAAATGTGTTAAGTAATGAGGCTTTGAGAATTTTGGTTTGGTTGTTTTTTGTTTTTTTGTTTGTTTTTTTTTTTAACTGGTGGAGAGATAGCCAAGGCCAGCTCTCAGTGTGGCAGTGATTTAGCATTCTTAGTGAAAAGTGTGGAGCTGATGTGAGCAGCCCTGGTCTGGGAGAGCTGGAAGGCTGCAAGGTGGAAGCAATGGGCAGGTCTTGGGTAATGAAATATGGATGTCTTGAATATTCAGGCTTCCCAAATGGCAGACCATTCTGGTTTTTGAACCACAAGTAAATTTTACCCAGATGTTGCCAAGGGCCTAACAGTGTCATTCTTGGGAGGATCCCAAATTTAAGACTGTACTCAGACTTATCCTTTCTCAGCTGTGGGGGTATCAGGCACTGCCTCCCTGGCGGATCTGGGATTGGCACCTGACTCCTGCTTGACATAATTGTCTGGCAGAGCTTCATAGAAATCAGTTCAGAAGCATTTATAGAATATTTCTGTTCTTTAGGTAAAACTAGCAAATGTGAATACTCTTTAATTCTCATAGTCTGTAAATTCGTACGAACTAAAATATAAGTGGAATCAAAAAGAGTGACAGACTCCCTGGGAAGTCTCCTAGCTAGGAGATCACTTCCCTTGCTCCCTGAAAATCATTGCTTTATGGGGTACATTGAAGTCTGATCAAGAGTTCTTGGCTGATACAAACTGATGCTGGGTACAAATGCTGTATTAATGTCTGACAAGAGAAGTGAAAAAAACCTGCCCTAAGTGTAGCCCCTGGCTGTATATGTCTGATGTTGCCTGCTCGATCCTTCTGGGGTATCAGCATAGACACAAAGCTCTACCTTCATTGAGCTGGCTGGTCAGCTGCTCTGGGGGGCCTGAAACACATTCTGCATCCTGATGTAGGCTTAGAAGGGACAGTTTTGGCAGTGTGCATCTCTGGGGTGGCATATCCCTATTCTCAAGAATAGGACAGATTGAAATCCTGCACTCCTCAAGGCCCCATGGCTTATTTCATGACCTGGATCACAAGGACCAATGTGCATGGAAAAGCCTCCTACCATGGGAAAAGAATGAAGAATTATTCCACTAGAACTGTCCCAGCTTTGGGACCTGCCTGGACTTCCCTGGGGGTGTCACTGGGGGAATAGTTAGTGGTGGGTTTTCAGCTTGCTAGTGACTTCTCTGTGCTCTCTTATGAATACTTCTAGTGCACGTTAATGCACCATAGTTTATTCCACTTTCAAACCTGCCTCACCTAAAGGCATTCGTGTTTTTTGGCAGGGTATCCATTAGGGAATGAATGAAGGGTAGTTAGTGTGCTATAAAAAATCACACCCTTGCTTATTGCACACTAACTTCACTTTATACGTGGAATATTCCAGAATGAAGAGTGTTTTCACTTTAATCAATGCACAAACTGCCATTTTATTATTATGCTTTATTTTTTTCTGATGTAATTTATGATTGAATTATGCTCCAGACTGGAGCATAAAAAATACTTTTATTCCAGTATAACTACTCCCCTTTGGAAGCAGAGTCATTATAATGGAATAAAGTCCATTTTATTCCAGAACAATGTAGTGCTCTCTACCGCCAGCAAAGGCCTGAATGTTGTAATTTATAAAGAGGGAAAAGTAAGGGTGAGAACAGGGGGAAAATTAAAGCAGGGATAGTTAACTGATAAAGGTCTTGAGAATATCATGCACGTGAGGACTGAATATAGCCCATAGTGAGGAACGCTAAACATCCACAAACTAAATAAAAATAATAAAAATGCCTCCTGCCTTCCCCTCATACATCTTACAAGGTGGTAGAAGGGGTTGCAGAGAAAGGATTGATGTCTCTTGCTGGGAAGTGAATTATTCAGACTCCTGGCTGCAGGGAGCTCCTACAGTTATGAATCCCGGTCGTCTTTGTGATTGCCAAAGCAAAGGTAGCCTCCAGTTCTCTGGAAGAGAAGGGCACACACAGATCTCTAACTAATCTTCCCCCTTGCTGCCGGAGGCCAGATCCCTGTCTGTCAGTTCTTTGTCCGCTAGGTCTTGATGCCACCCCAGATGGGTGCAGCAGAGCCTCCCTGAGGCCAAGAGCTAGCTGTGCTGCTGCTTGGGGCTGGGCAAGACAGGTGTACAAGGGATGTATCCCTCAAGCACCCATGTGCCAAGCGATCTCCTGGGTAGTCACAGGTTCTGTACTCCTCTCTGTAGGATCTGAGTTGGTTAACGTGTTTTGTATTTGTAGTGGCAAGTCAGAATCTCTCCTCCAGGACTACCAAGATGCAATCAAGTCCAAGAAGCCTGCTGAAGTCACCTGCAAACCCCATATTCCAGGTTTAACTGGAACCTAAACACGTTTTTTACCCCTGAAAACAGCAAAGTGTTATTTTAACCAGAGGGTAGTTCCAGTTTGCTAAATTCAGCTACAAAAGTAATTGTAATCACCTTCAATGTGCTTGTTTTTTAGTAATAGGCCAAACTGTCACATCTGACACATCACTGCTGTGCTTTTGCACTTCTTGGATAAGGTCTTGGTGAGCTTTTAGGATGCAGCAATAGGAAAGAGGTGTTTTCTTTCTTTTCTGTCAATAATTCCCCATGTGGCAATCAATTGGATCTTGCTGAGAGCCAGGACCTGTCTTCCAGAGATTTTACATTATGAAGAAAAGGAATGAAAACATTTTTTGTTTGCTTATACTGTGAGGGATGGTATCTCATACCCCTTACCTGCTCCAGGATCAGAATGCATGAGACCACTCTAATTCTAGACACATGGCTATGCTGTGCTGCTGGACTTGCCCAGAGAGAGGATGGAGACCTTCTGGCCAGGGTCATAGCGCCCGCCTTTCTGCTGTACCAGTTTGAAACAGGGCTGGCCCTGGGGTGGGCTGGGATGGGAAAGGAGGTGAAGAGTCAGGGTTGTGCATAAGACTAACATCACGATGCTGTACCATGAAAGTACCTGACAATTTTGGTAAACTGTGGTGTATGTTTCAAGTGGCAGTGCAGGTGTGATGTGAGCATATCTCCTGCTGCTGCTGCATATGCAGCTTGAAGAACAGCCCAGTCAGAACACCCCATCTCCTAGCAATAGGGAAGGTTGTGCTCAAGCAGACCCCACACATCTTCCACAGGTGTCTGCCAAGATCATGCCTATCCTAGCAGTGTCACTGACACCAAAACAACACGATCATCTAATAACAACCCAGCTCTTTTCAGCTCAGCTTTTATTTCCAGGCACGGGCATCCTGCACAGGCAGCATATGTGTGCAGTGATAAGGACCTTTAAAGGAGCCCCAGACTGGTGTTCCTTCCATGGTGGCTGTATAACTAGTGGTGGACACCAGGGTGGCAAAGGGAATTTATATGATATGTCCACTAGATACAATATCCTTCAAAATATATTGTCTGTTTCCTGAACAGGGGTTAGTGTGTCTCATAAAACTCCTGGCTACACATGAGGAAAGCAAGTATTAAAAGATTTAGGTATAAATTCTGGCACGATCAAATAAATCCAGCTGCTTCTGATAGGAAGGCTCTGCCGTGTTTGGGAAAGAGGAGTCTGTAGGAGGAGGCCTTAACAGACCTTTCTCTGCACTGTGAGTATATTAAAAGCTGTGACTCCAGTGGTGACCTGCTCCTTGATGTTGGGGAGCATGACCTCCTGCCTGCTGGGACTGCTCCACCCTAGAGGGAGCAGCATCTGCAAAGCTATTTACAAGCTGCCTGAGCATCCTTCATATGACCTTGCAGGCTGGACAGACAGTGTCATGCTCAGATGAAATCTCCTTCCCAGGAACGTGTGGCAGCTTTTGAAAGCCAGCAAAGCTCCTGCCTGGCTGCAGGCACTGCTTAAGCTGCTTGAGTCCAAGTGGGAAAGACTCTGCCAGTTTTGCCTGCCTTTGAGCACTCTTCTTTGGCTATTGTTGCTCATATTTTTTTATAAATCTATTAGCTATATCAGACCCATTAAATGGCTATTAGGCTGCCCATTAACAGATGCTGTTGATGGTTTCACACAGAGGTCTCAGCATGGACTCCCACTTTGTAAAAGGCAACAAGAGAGAGGTGGGATTAGGGAGCCTGGAGAGGGGCTGAAGTGTCAAAAAGGAGGCAGGAGAAGAGCTGCTGTCACTACCAACTACCCTTCACACAAGAAAGAGAGGGCTCTAGAAGGGTGTGCGTGCAAAGCAAGGCAATTGGAAATAAGGCTTACCTAAAGTGGGCAAATCCTGGGTTGGGGCTGATTGCCCGTGCAGTAGTGGAAGGACCAGAGTGTCTCACGTAATGGTTGCCTGATGGTGTCCACCTCATTATGACACCAACATCACCTCAGAAGTGCAACTGAAAATAAAAAACAACAACCCAGAATAACTGTTTACAGTATAGGAAGCTCGTGGAGAAACCAAGAGAAGCTGGTATTCCAGATCACAGGCTCTGCCCACCTGCCAGGCAAGTGGCTCAACAGCTGCAGGGCCATGCTGGGCTCTTTGCAGCACTGGGACTAGTCCAAGTGCACACAGCCCAGCGTTGGAACAGATTTCATCATGAGCACAAATCATGTAATTATCTCAGCCTCCATCCACTTTGAGCTGCCACATCTTTGCATTTCAGATCACCTGGAATTGCCTGCGTCCTCCCTGTGAGCATGGTGGGAGGCAGAGCAATCCCTCCTTCCTTACAACCCAATTGCAAGGCAAGGCCCTCCATTGCCTGGAGGTGAAGATGCAGGCTTGGGTGACCTCATGAGGGGACAGCAGGAGTGCCCACAAGGAAGGAAGTAGCAATTACACTTCAAAAAGTGGCAGAAATTGGGTAAGAGGTGGCCGTGTTGTAAATGCAATAGTCCTGCGTAGGTATTCATGTATGACTGAGAAAATACTGAGTGGATTTATATCATAAGCTCTGCCAATACCCCTGATCTTACCCTGAAGCACCTTCTCCAATTCCAGTTATCTTTCCCTAATTTGCATACGTGCTCATACACACAGAGTTTTGCCAAAGCACCCTCTGTCCTGACCCTCTTCTCTGGCAGCTATAGCGGTTCTGGGCATCCCCGAAGTCTGAGCAGAGTCAAGCAATCATGCTGAATTGTGTTTAGTGGAGCCAGGTTATTGTGATGCTGAAAAATGAGGACAAGATTGAGGCCATCAAGCTCATTTTTATTGTTCGTTGGAACTCCAGATGTGAAAGCTAATGGATTTGGATTGGTTGCTAGCAGCAAAGCCTCATCAAAGATTTTTTTTTTTTTTTTTCCTAAGGGCATTCAGTACAATTCACTGATTGATTGGAGGCTTCAGACAGTTTGAATGTGGATCTGTATTTGGGCTGGATCAGGCACTCAGGAGGAAATCCAACCTGCTGCCTTCAGGCTTGCACAGGAATACTGCAGCCTCAGCTCTAGCAGGCTGGGAAGGTCTCAACAAAGAGAGACGTTTCTGCAGACTTGCTCTATTACTTTGCAGGGTTTAGGCAATGGGGGCAAGAGGAAGACAGCCAAATCTTTGGACTAGCCAAAAAGGCTTCCCCAACAGAAGCTTTTCTTATGAGACAAAGGTACAAAAATGATCTTATGCAGAGGGACAGCATAGGCTTTGGAGGAGTGGAGTACAGAAAGATCCAGAGAAGAGTCACCTGCTGGGAAGGTAAAGCTGACTCTGAGGTGGAGATGCTGAGGTGTCTGGAAGATGCTGAGGGCTTTGCAAAGTAGGCATAAAGGATTATATAGGTCAGATGGGCCAGAGGTAGGTATCAAGATGGATTAGTTATGAAGATGGATTCTGTATGTGAGATGACAAGGGTTTGTGGGAGTCACAAAGGACATAACTGTGACTCAGGCAAACCGTATGTTATCAGAGTTTCTGATTATAGTTTTACAACTTTTACTAAAAATCCTTCACTTTCCATCAGGAAGCCAGATGAGTTACAGATCTGTGTGTGCCTGTCAGGTGCCTGCTGCTGCCATGCCAGCTTGTCTTCTGTTGGCATTCATTTGGGTAGTTTGCTTCTTTGTCTGCAGCACAAGTAGTTAATCACATGGAGAACCTAATTAGGTGGTAACGAACCCAGGTGTCTTACTTCTCTCAGTGTAATAGGACATCTGCCACTGCTCCAAGAGCGCTTTACAATGACTGACTAACAATGGCTGTAATGTATGGTCATGAAGAGAGAACAGCTTCCTTTAGTGCCTCAGCTAGGATGTGGTTAGCTGGGAAAGACTGAATTCTCAGTTGCCTCTAACAGTGTTGAAAACCACAGCTGCCTGGCTGCCAGGCACGGGGAGTCCAATACTGAATGGTGCAGGTGAGACAGATACAAGGAGCCAGTGGGAAGCATGGGGTCCTTTACGGGACAGGATTGGAGAGTGCTGGCTAAGCACAAACTTCCAATAGCGTGAGCTTTTACCAGCTCAGCAATTCACCTGATGTGTCTGCAGAGCCTTTGATCCAGTTCTAATAGCCCCAGGATCAGATTTACTGCATTGTCCAATCGTACTCTATGACTTCCACATGCACAAAATGGTCTGGGTTTTTTCTGCCTGACACCCAGGTGGGCTGATGCAGTTGTCACCAAATTCTGGCCTGCTACTTGCATGGGACTGCTGGATGCTGACTGGTCCCATGTTGTGCCCAAATCTTGCTTATATGTACTCTGTTCTCAGTAAGACTGAGCAAATTGTTCCAAGCTAATAATCTGGCAGATGCACTTAACTTTTCCCTCTGTCTGAGGAAGGAGATTATAATTTTCTCAAAGTAGTGCCTTCGGCCTTTATCTCCAAATGCATTAGTTCTCCAGTCTGCAGTTTAAATAGAGCTGTATAGACGTGTTGTGGCTGGGTGACAGTTGCATTAGGTTGACTCTGCTCCCACCTACCATCTCCCTCCACACTCAATTGGAGAAGTGCAAGTCTGTCTTCCAGGGCAAGTGCTTACAGGAAGAAAATCAACAGTCCCATTTTGCATTCATCTTTCTATACACTAAGGTAACCTTTGTATCCCCAAAGAGTTTCTGGGAGATGGACATTTGCTTGTGCAGTCACAAGAGGCCTCATGTCCTGCTGTAGCAAATAGCCAAAGCTAGTGGGTGAGTAGGAGACATCAATTCTAATTCTGTGGCTTTACACCATAACAAAGCGTAGGATGTTTCTTCCTGACCCAAGCCACTGATCGGCAAAAGCCCTGAAGCATGAGGATTAATAAGTTTGCCAACTTTTATCTTAACTAGCATAATTGAGAAAGCTGTTTCTATTCGTACTACTGTCTACCTCCATCTTTTTTGGAATGTGCTGAACCATATCACTCTAACCGAACAGGGTACAAATCCATTTAGCAAATCCATAGCTCCTTCCCTAACCACATGCAAATACTTTCTCCTTATCTTGCTGACAAAAGTGCTGTGGAAGGAGAAGTATAATGGGGTGTACTCAGTGTGTGTACCTCCCCCAGGCAAGGAAGGAATTTTGCAACCATGCTTCAATGAGATGTTTGAAATCCCTCTTGTTTAAATTGTCCCAAATTTGTTGGTGCTTAATCAAAGTTAAGCCAAATTCTAGGCTTTTCTCCTTCCTTTTCAGCAACTAAGGAAATTTCATGCTCATGAAGCTCAGTGACTAATAGCAGTTAATAGCACAGCAGCAGATGGCATACGAGCTCTGTTAGCTTCTGTGCTGCCTGCGCCAGTGCCCCCCACAAGGCAGTCCTGCTGTTTCCATCCAGAGCCCCACACCCAGCTCTTTAGTGCCTCTTCCTGTCTTGCAGACTCTCAATATCTCCCAGCCTAGGAGTCCACATACTAACACTGCCAGTGCCCTCTTGGGTTCCCAAGCCCCCCCCCAGTTCCACCAGTTTGGGGCTCCCCTGGCCTGCTTGCCAGTGACCCCCTCCTGCCCTGCAGCACCCTTTGCTGATCTTTTGTTTTCCTTGGCTCACTTACTACTTGCCAAGACACTACAGTTGTGTACACTGTGATTATACTGACGATACTGGCAAAGGCCCCTCATCAGCTATTCTGGCTTTGTGACTACAGAACCAGCAAATGATAAGGTCTCTCCTATTTCATAAACATAAATGTCACGGGTCTTACTCTGCAGCTCTTCTGAACTCTGCACTTACTTTGAAACCAATGGGAGCGCTGTGCACAAAGCAGCTCCCAAATAATCAGGGTCTGTCAGCTCTATAATGTCACAAAATATTCCATGTGTGCAAATATTTGGATTATTATTTATTGGGTGTCAACAAAGTGCAAATATCAACCTGCCCCAGAGATACATTATAACTTACCAGGGTGGGAGAATGCGGGAGAACACTGCATGCTCATAAAATAGCTATGCGCCTGATACAAGCCCTGAACGCTTGTGATAATACCTGCTGCTTTTCAAGTCCTCGCCATCAAAGGATTTGAAAAACGTTCATGAATTAAGGCTGACATTTTCATTTAGAGGTAGCAGGTGGGTGGAGGCAGTACATCTCTAATTTGAGTCACTCTGGATCTGATTTCCGGAAAAATTGCTCTCCATAGTTCCCTTTGAAAATTTGAAGCCTTGGGCAATATTAAGATAACTCACAGAGCCACTTGCTTAAGACCTGCAGGGACTTGTTCTCTAACTAGTTTGCTGCTTCTCTTGTCTCTTTTGTTGACCACTGCTGTTTAACCACACCTTTCTGCAAGGTTATAAAAGGCCACCAAGGTTCTGGCTGTGTATTCCTTGATGGAGTTGGATACTGATGCCACCTGAAGCTCTTGGTTTTGCTTCCTGCAACTAGTATTTGCCTCATGAACCTGCTAAGCATCGCTGTCTCTGTCTCAAAATTTGAAAACTCACAACATTGCTAGAGAAGGTGATTTACATGTCAGTAACAGATGCAGTTGGGCAACCCAGTTTTCTTGGCTCACAGAATTGGACTCCCATTCCAGAACCTTCGTTCATGGCAGGAGACGCTTGTTGATCCGTGAGACTAGTTTTTCCACTTCTTATTTTTTGATGCAAGGCAATGAGATGTGAATATGAAACAAATACCGACTATGCTGTGAAGAACTTGACCTTTCTATTCTTATTAGTTGCAAGCTGATTTTAAGATTGCTCTCTTTCTCCTTTTTCTTGTTTTTAAACTTCTGGCACTTTCTGCATCCAGAAGAAAATATTTTATTGGAATGATTAGTGTCTTGGGTGTCTTGTGGCACCCTCCAGCCAGCAAAAAAGCACACCACAAATTAAAAATGGAAAGGACCTCCCCAGGGAACAAAGAAATTGAACCAGGGGGACTTTTTTTTTAACTTCTTCAACATCTGCATGCTTTTTCAATGTCTGGACTGTTACTGATTCTTATAGTTCTGTGTCTTCAGGCCTTGCTGTCTGTCATGTGTAATGCACATCAGACAATGCTGGTGAGCAAACACCTTCAGTTAATATTTGAAGCTCCCACAGACTTTTTTGCTATACCCATAGCATCACGAGACTCAGAACTACTCAGCCAAAATCCAGGCATTTCAAAGTCAAGAGGAAGATCTTTAATGTATCTATCCTTGAAGGTTAGAAATATAACAGCTTCTAGCTGTTATTTGGAGCTTAAGCAGCAGAACTCACGTGTGCTCCTTATCTGTTTCAGTGCAAAGTGAGGCAGCTTAAACAAAGCTTTTCCTGTGAAGGATTTGGAGCAGGGGGACATTAATGACCAGTTCCTGTGTCCCAGCTGAGGGGACTGTATCTTCTACCAAAAAGGAACAACAGAGATAAACCTCATAACTTGATGTAACCACTTTACTAGATTTCATAGTGGATATTTGTACCTTCAGTATCACCTTATATCCTCTTCACATTAGGCCAAAACTAAACTTATCACTGTCAACTTCATGGTGCAGGGTAATGCAAGAATGCAATTAATGGAGGGATAAACTGAAAGCCTGCCATAGCCTTATGCATTTCCTTCAACTTGACATCTCAGTGAGTAAAGAAGTAAAAAATAATTCAATGTAGCATGAAATTTGCCCACCCAAACAGACAAAAGACCCAAGAAGATAGATAATTGCACTGGAAGATTCCAAAGAAAGAGATTTCTGTGACTGGGCCTACTACCTCTCTTGCATCATGAGTCATGGTAAGTTTTCTCCTATCCTGTCTTGTCTCATGAAGATGGCAAAACAATTTTCATTGTATGTACAATGTGCAGCATGACAAGTTTTGGATTTCAGTGGTGACTGAAAGGTAATGCTATTATGTAAGCAGTCATAATAATAATAATTAGTATTATTATTCTGAGTGAAGAATAATTTTTTCTCAGCAGGGGGCAAGTCAGCTCAAGTAAATTCATTCTCTCCTGAGGGATTCCAGGCAAATGCCTCAAATTCCTTTGCTCTTGCTTCTCTTTTTGTCTAGAACACTGCTCATGAAGTGCACAATTGCAGCCATGCCTGTATTTTTAACCCTTATCCTTAGAGGATGGGGCACCATACTCAGGGATAGGGAAAAGCAGTCTTTTCCTTCATGTGCTATTTCACTGCCTGCCCTCCCTCTGGGCTTGCTCTCCGGCTGCTCCATCCCTTTCTTCACAGCTCCTATGCACACTGCTCTGTTCTGGCTGGTAGACACCAACCTTGTCTTTCTGTCCAGGCTTTCATGGTGATTTTTTTTATAGCTTGAAGCACTGTAGCACTACTAGTCTATCATTTAGCTCTGCTTAGAAGCTCTGTTGTGTATGTTTTGCTGTGAAATATACTCCCTGCTCTTGTGGGCACCTCTCTGCCTTTTCCTTGGGGCTACAGTCAGGAGGCATAGCAAATGTGGAGCAAATCTTGATTGCATAGCAGCTACAGCCAGCCTCAAACCTGAAAGTGAAGTGGACACAAGGGGAAATGAAAGATATGGCCTAGGAAAGAGTTTATGTGAATGTGTACAATGTTCTTTGGAAGCTGGTACCAACTCTACAAACTTTAAAGCTGTTATCCTCTGGGAACGTCACTGGGTATATTGTTGTGACTTGATCCAGGTATTTGAGAAAGCTATGAAAGAAAGTGATGCCATTATTTTTGAGCCACAACTAATCTAGCAATAAAGCAGAGATTGTTGAGGAAACTTCAAGGGACAATAACGATCATTCATTTAGTCACAACTAAGGGCCTGAAATGGCACAACTTGAAACATGAGATTTTAAAATAAAATACCTTTAAATAGAAAAAAAACCCAACCAAACCAACAGATAAATAAGTCAGTAGCCAGTACTAGGCTTTTCCAGGAAAAGTATGAAAAACAGGCAAGTATTGAGAAATTATTTCTTTGGGATGTGCTTGTACCCTCCAGGGACTGACAATTTATGGATTACCTGTGCAAGACATTGTTCAGCCCACTGAACAGATACTCCATGTTTTTTGGCTCCACTTGAAGAGCTTTTCTAATTCCTTTTATGGTGTTCCTCTGCAGCATCACAATTGTCAATTTATTTGTTGTGGGTAGTTGACAGATTCTGGGTGTCGCATCAGCCTTGGGAAACAGACAAAAAAACAGAAAGTATTGCTTTCCTCCAGTGATTTGTAAACCTGATTAGCATTCTGAAAATCCAAGTTGGGCATTTTTTTTTTTATTATCCCCAGTTACATGTGCCAGAATACCTCTGGGGATGTTGCTGGACAGTGCTCTGTTTTTTTACTGGGCTATAGACTACATGTCAAATAAAATTTCTCTCCAAACGAACACTTCTGAAGATTTAGACACTGTTTCTGTCACAAACAGTGCTGTCTAGTAAAACAACTCTGTTCATTTGCCACACCTTGCCTGGGTCACTGGGGAAGTCAACTTCGTGGGACTATTATCACCCCATAAAACTGCTTCCTTAGGTTTCTGCACTGAAACTTCAGCAGCACCATGGTGATGGGCTGCCTGAAGGCTGCTGTTTTGATCATAGCGTGCTGCTGACCCTTTGCAAAACAAAACAAAGAGATAGTGCCTAAGAAGCCAAGCTGTAAGGCAGTACTGAAAATCTCTTGTTGGAGGCATGAGAAGCACAATTCCCATGGCCTTGACAAACCACAGGCACACTAGATACACCTGCACTTACAGAGAATAGCATGCTAAGCTCATCACCTCCTAAATTTTATGTCCTGATCTATCAAGTTTTACGACAGCAAAGATGATTATTTGCATAATAATGTGGCCTATAGAAATGAAGTAATTCTCTGTCTACCGTAGGATGATATTCTTCTTTCATATTCTTCAGCAAATACCTGGCTTTAGTTCTCCAGCACAGACTGGGATTGTGCTGCAAATAACGTAACTCAGCTGAGCGCAGTGGAGCTTTGCTGAATTAAGTGACGTGGGCATCAGTTCCCAAGGCCATAAGAACTTGTTTCAGTTTACCTGAAAGTTGGGGGTTTACTGTGTCTCTACAGAGATCTGACAGCTGCACTGTTAGTTCCACTCATTACCAAACTGTCTTTGGTACCAACAGTCATGGGTACAGCATATCCTTCAGTGCTGCCTTTTTAACACTGGTGGTATTTGGGTGGATACTTGGTGCTCAGTGAACTCCATGTTGCAATTGCTTTATTGTTTATTGAAAGCTGACGTGGGAATTTCTCTATGAGCTTTTACACCTTTCATGATGTGATGATTATGTAGTCACACCTACAGCGGAGGGTAGTTAAATCAATGTTGCTGTGGCTGGAGATTTTTCCATCATTTCACATCTGGACTGTGTTAATTAGCCAAAAGCCAAATCACTGTTTCTTTACAGACTGGGCTCTAAGCTGCAAGGTTGGGAAAGTGTATAGATTATACTGACCACTGAACCAATTTTGTTTTGCTCTAGTATGTAAAGTTCATAGAAGTGGGAACCATCACTACTGTGTTTAGACTAATAGTGTTACACATGAAGATGGGAACCATGTTCATTTGAGCCTTTCCAAACTCAGACCTTGAAATCATATGTTTCTGAGTGTGTCAGGAAGCCATTATTCATGTGCTTGGAAGTCACCCACTTTTGCTTTGTTCTAGGAGATGCTGCTTCTGTGGACACTGATGGTGTTTGCAGAGGGATCTTTTTGCATTCCTGTACTGACTACCAAAAGACTGCTGAGATAGCAGATCAAGAGCCTTCACCTGATTTGTGTTACCTGATGAGTTCCAGCAGCAGAATAATGGACCCAAAAGGCATAGGAAGGCAGAAGAGAGAGAGAACAGGAGTTTTAGGATCCCTGTTTTAGTTCTTCATCAATACTTCCTCTATTTGCATCATTTGCACTGCGAAAGCATGCAAGGTAGGTATGTGTTGTTTCTCACCACGTGCTAGTTAACACAGGGTGCTCACTTTTTTCCATAGTCTAATATGAAGAATACAGGAATGTGTGTTCCTATCTCAAGTATTTGCTGTCAGTTGCACTTACATGACCAGTTATGCTCAAGTCCTGTCTACATTACAGTTAGCAGTTTTGTTCCTTTAATGTGCGACAATGAACACTGGTGAAAACAGCCTCCAAAATGCTGAAAGCTGCTGCAAAACCAAAGGCAACCATCTTCTCCTTGTTCTTTTGATAGGGACAAAAATTAGCAGATTTTTACTACAAGAGAGATTCTCTGGGATAGTTTCTCCAGTGATAAGGGCAGAGACTCCCCAAGCCGATCACATACAGAGGGAGCCTCCTCCACCAGTGGTGTTTTCTTAAGAACATAGTTAGACAAGTGTGGTGAGAATGGTTAAGACATCAGAAAGGACTATGATCTTGTGATGTCCTTTTCAGCCTTGTTATGGCACTTTGTATTGCATCATCCCACTTCTCTGTTTATTTCTATTATTTTCTTTTCCTCCTTCTATTGCTTCCTTGCTGTTCAGTTTGAGTCTGGCTAGCCCTGAAAATGGAGTTATTTCCTGGGCTGAAGCCATGTTAACAGCAAACTGTCCTTGTAATAGGAGAGAGCCAGTGGGAAGGAGCAAGAGTGAGGAAGCCAGATGTTGTCTCAAGCCAGTGACATGAGCCAATATCTACTGGCTTAGAGTGTGAGCGGTCCATCTGTCCTTCCTGCAGCATCAGGCGGGAGCTTCTGTTGTCTTCCACTGCCTTGGGTGTGCTTGCCACAGCAGTCACAAATCCAGCACAAATCTTAACACATACAACTTCAGAGTGGCTGTTCCAGACTGAACTGCCTCTTCTGTGACCTCCAGAGGGCCTGTTTTGGGAGCGAATCCTCAGCTCCACTCTACACCAGCTTTGGGTTTGTCCCTTGAGGGCAGTTACCAATCAACCTGGAAGGCTGGTTCTTTTTCTACTGGAGAAGATGAAAATGGACTCGGCACATGGAAACTAGCTGGGATGAGACCAGAATTTGCCCCAACAGATCTGGTTTAAAAGGCGCAGCAGCACAGACAGAAAGTGATGGTAGTGAGCCGGAGAGGGGAGGAGAACTGGAGAGGGGAGATAGTCATGTATATAGAAGAGTGAGGAATGAGCATCAGCTCCATCTCCCTTTTTCTGAGTAATTTTGACAGCAAGATCTCATGGCTTTCACTGACCTCAGCTCTTATCATCCTGGGGTTGATATGACCTTCTTGCTTCCTTGGTTTAAAATGTTTTTCATTCTATCGGTGGCCCGTTCCTTCTCCCCACCCCCAGCTCATTTTTCTTTTTACAGCCTGTTAATGAGCAAAGTGCTTATGCAAATGAGAGGCAGAAACAATTGCTTTGAATAAGGAAGGAAATTGTCAGGGTAGAGACAGAATCCAACTTACTCCAGTGAGTGCCTCTCTACTTTGGCTCTTACGAAGGCCTTCTTGCTTTACCCTACACCTGAAATCACAATTTATTTCTTTATTTTATTTATGTACCATAATATTAACACTGATACCTGACTTTTTGGTACTATTTTTATACCGCTTCATATGCCTATAGAATTGTACAAGCATTAGCACCAATTTTAATTTTCTTGCTGTACAAAGATAACCCAAAGGGGAGAAGGGTTTCATCTCTCCCTAGCTTGCTATCTCTATGCAAATTTTGTGTCCATTTCTAATTGTTCATTTAGAAAAGTGATTTTATGCTGTTTTATCAGCCACCCTTAGTATGGATGCAGTCACACTAACGTAAAAGCGCTGGAAAGCTGTGTAGCTTAGTCAAACTGGACTATTACTTGTATGCAAATACAAATGAGCCTGCCTTAAGGGGCTATTCTGTTCTTTCCAGCATTAAAGCAATGTATACGCTAGCGTGAGCAAATATTTAGAAATGTCAGAGGTGTTCTGGTTAGTATAGCCTCATTTCAGCAGAGAAAAACCTCAAGGATGTTTACTGTAAGCACTGCAGATAGGGATGTGAATTCTTTAAGAAAGGTTTTCTTTTCACCAAGATGTTAACTAGCTCCTGAAATTGAATGTGATTTTGCCAATACTTGTTTAGGAAAAGGGGCAGGTAGAAATAGTATGATGTTTGTATGAAGCTGAGAAGAACTAGCAGAACACAGGGTAGTGTTTGGGTAAATCAAGGCCCATTTGTTTTCATTTGACTCCAGGAGGTAGCTATAAAGCTCATGGCATGGATACAGGGACATTTCTTTCTTTCAGCAGCAGGGTCTCTCAAGCACCTCCTGGCTGTGTGGAGGAGAGAAACAAGCTGAAGTTGGGAGGTAAGAATATGCTTCAGGTCAAGAGAAATGTCCGTGTCACAAAGGCTATAGGCTGGAGACCAAACTTATGGCAACTTTTTCAGCACTTTTCCATCCAGCATCTTGACAGTAAAATCTGAGGCAACCCAATGCACCTTTTACACGAAAGTCTGTGAAAGAGAAATTAATGGCTGTCATGTAGCTCTTGTTCTATAGCATCCAACATGGAACTATACCTATAGAGGGATATAAAAGGGCAGAAGTAATGACTTGGCATGAATTCAGACTCTTGCCCCTGCCCAAAAATTCTTTCTTTATTGCCATCATTTGAATTTTGCTTTATTATCTCGTATAAACATGTAATTTATCCCCTTCTTCAGCTTTCCAAGGCAGATGAGGTCTGAATGTCAATGTAAAACTTAGTTCTGTGAAAATGAAGAAACTTAGTCTCCTGCAGATTTGTATCTCAAGACTAAGCCTCTCATGTAGGTCTTCCAGTGTTTGTTAAGCACACACAACAGCCATTCTGTCCATAAATACATTAAAAGGCCCTTCTCTACCTGTCTGGCTTTTTGCACAAAACTGTTCAGAGCTTAGTATCTATGAGACGTCCAAACTGAGATGAAACTGCTGAGACTCACATACAGACAGGATGATCACATGATCCAAAGAAAATCCAGATAAAATTAGGCAGAAATAGGTGCTGTTTACGGGTGAGCAGGATCATTTTTCATCAATCACTTCTTCCAGTGGGGAGTGCCTTAGGATCCTTGGGGTGGCAACATGAGAACAAGTTGTGCTGGTAGGACACACAAGAGTGCAGAAGTTACACCGCAGGTTTACCTTGCAGTCCTCATTAACCCGGGAGAGCACAGTCACAGAATCACAGAATGTTAAGGGTTGGAAGTGACCTCAAAAGATCATCTAGTCCAACCCCCCTGCCAGAACAGGACCACATGAGAGCATAGCCTCACACATGAAGTGGGTGTTCACCAGTGGGTGATGCACACTGGATCTTGCCTGGATTTTAAGGTTTCTTTAATTAAATAATGTATGGGAGCACTAGTTTTTGGGCTGTCTCATCCTGTTGCTCCCTTCCAGGCTGCACACACTTGGTCGTCATAGCCTATTCACCTCTGTGTTGTCCGGTTGTTTTTACATGTCTCCAGTGGTGGCTAGGATTTGAAACATTTTCCTTTGGCTAGCTTAATGAGGTTGCTGAAAAGGGATGGTAAAGCTTCTTATAAGCCTCTTGATTTTTATTTTTATTTTCTAGGTCTTATGTGAATCAGCCCTTTTGAATTCAGCCACTAGCACCTGGAAAGAGGCCACTGGCACTTGGGGGTTGACAACATTATTAATGCAAGTCATTATTCATGAGAACACGCTCCTGGCTCATATGAAGCTTGTGGATTCCCACTGTTTCAAAGGAGATGGAAATACCTGCTGTATGCAGATAACCCAGCTCCCTCCGCCCTTTCCTAACCAACTATGCCCACCCCTCAAACCTGATCCTCTCCAGTGGCCCTCTTGATGAACCATATGTATCTGCTTAAGGGCCCCTTTGTGAAACTCTTAAGGTTTTACAGCAGTGCCAGGCTGACAATGTATAGTATAATTTAGAGAGGACTGGGAAATTATTCATCTATGCTGAATCATTATAAGAATTTCTCAGATTTGAGGGGGTAGGTAAGAGGGATGAAACAATAACAAAAAAACAAACAAAAACCAACACGCACACACACAACCCCCCCCCCAAATAAAAAAGAGAGAAAAATATCTGGATCCAGATTTAAAGTTCTTTGGTTGTTTTTTTTTTTTTTTTTTGTGGAGGTTGTTGTTTGGGGATTTTTTTTGTGGGTGTGTGTGTGTGTGTTTTGTTTGGTTTTTTTTTTTTTTTTTCGGCACGTGCTCC